>RJWJ010018953.1:0-30926 GCA_004363605.1 Indri indri
CTGTCTGCTGAAAACCTACATTTTACTTTCAAAATAGTAGTCATTATGTATATATTTCATTACCATTGAAAAACATTTAATTACAACCGTGAAATTTGTCCTTAACAATGTGACTATGCTGAAATGTCCAACATACCACTTATATTTGAATTGAATTCACAGCATGAGGCCTGTCTTTATGAAGATGGAAATATAAATACATGTGACACACTTATTTGAAAAGACACAATTTTTTAAGTCATGTTGGGTATCCTGGAATTTATGAAGTATTTGACTTTGTATAAGAATATCGTATTAACTCTCCACCTCTGTTATTCTCCTACCTCCAGAACAAATAAAAAAGAAAGCTTAGAATCTTGGATTTTTTTATTTACCTATTTATACTTTGAAGAATATAGAATAATATTAAGTTACTTAAAACATTTTATTTGCTTACACAGCTTGACTAGTATTTTAATTCTTTAGAACATAATTTTCATTCAATGAATATATACTGGGAAAAAATAAAAAGTCACTCCGGTCATTGACTCAGAAGTAGCACATATGCACTGCACATCATGAGTTAAGTCTGCGATCTCATTAAACGTGTCCTTAAATGATGAGGGTAGATAGTATCGAGCAGGCCATAAACATAAAAAGATGACTTTTGTATTTGTATATCTTACCTCCTATGTGTTAGACAACAGTTCTCCGTGGGTTTCTCTTTTTTCTGTGTGTTTTGGTTCCAGAGACACTGAGTATCTTCATTCCGGATTATCTTTTCAAAAAAGTATAATGAATATCTTTGGAAAATAGAAATAATGTCTTTCTCCAGAGCAAAGGGTAGTAATGATTATCATCCATTATAAAAAGATGTAGATTACTTAAACTCAGGGTTCCTTGATTGTAATGTGGCCTACTGTGTACATAGGTATTCCTCTTGGCCATATACATCACTCCAGTACAACATGGTAGTAAGGAGAAATGAATCAAATTTACTGAAAGAGAAGTGACTCAAACACATAACTCTATAGGCTATGCTGAGAACAATATAATCTTTTGTCTCTGACCTTGGACTCTCATGCCTCTCACAGCATCCATGAAACTGTTGCTTGGTTTATTTCTTAAATATTTTTTCTCTTTGTTCTTCATATCGGATAAGAGCTATTGGTATATTTTAAAGTTTACGAAATGCTACTTCTGTCATTTCCATTCTGTTATTGAGCTTATCCATTGGAGTTTTTTTAAATTTCAAATATTGTATTTTTCTTTTCTAAAATTTGTATTCCTTTTTTATAGTGTCTATTTCTCTGCTGAGAACTTTTCTCTTTCCATTCATTTCAAGCATATTTATCTTTACTTCATGGAACACAATTATATTAGCTGCTATAAAGTCTTGGTTAATCCCAACATCTGAGTTATCTCAGAATTGGTATTCATTGATCACCTTTTCCCCTTGAGAATTGGTCACATTTTTTTTTTTTTGGTTCTTTATATTTCACATAATTCTGGATTTTATTATAAGCATTTTCAATAATATATTGCATAAACTCTGGATTCTATATAAATTCTCAGGAAAATATTGATACATTTTAGTTAGCAGAAATGAAAACTGGTTTAGTTCATACCACAAATGTGGTCTTAACTACCGAAGGCAACAGTTCTCATGTCATTCAAGTTTTGAAAGCCTTGGCATGCTGCTTGGGTATATCCTAAACTTGTGCCACAGAGGATTCATCTGGGACTTGGGTTGTAACTTGAATTATAGTTCTTTCTCAAAGTCTTTGTTAAGTTGCTACTCCCTAAGAACACTTAGTAGTAATCAAAAGTGGTAGATTGGCCATAAAAATGGAGTTCTCTCTCAGAGGTTTTGCTGCCCGACCCATATCTATTTCTTCTGCTGATAACAAGTAAAATTCTCTGGGAATATACCTTATAATAATAAATAAGATAAAAATTATGGACAGATATTAGTCAATTTGCAGAGACTATTCTAGATGTGGACTCTTTACTAAAGCAAATAAATATTCTGGTATCTGCTATGCAGTTATTCATCTGGTAAATGTATTTAATTCTCCCTCACAATAAGAAGATACCATGGATTTTATCTGACAAGAGCTTTAGTTTAAAATGGACTATCTAGCCTCCTGGAATATATAAGTTCTCTGGCTGTGTCCCACAATTGAATCTGTCAGGAAAATGGACCATCTCACCATGGTGATAATGATCCGCAGAACCTAATGTTAATCTTTTAATATTAATGGTATCATATTCATTGGACTGGAGGAAAAGAAATATTATGTAACTATACACCTTGGTGAGATACATTCATTCATATTTCACAGTATGTGAAATAAATTCCATGAAAATTCAGTGTCCTGTCATCACAATAATGATTATGCATTCCAGTGATTTGGAACATGTCAATATATTCCTTCAAAGTGAAGGTTATAGAAACTGTATCCTCTACCACTTAGAAAGTAGCACAATCCTTAGTGAATTTCTCATAGTTGTTTGTGCTACTCTGATTTATCCACTGGGTGATATAAAATCTGCTGACATTCAATGGATCCAGGCAAAAGAAAGAAAAATATATTTCTGCTTCTCTGGTCTTGATAGTATTAATAGTTCTGTCACTTGACTATTTTAGATTTCTGGAACCAATGATATTTGAATATTCATAGGAAATGAGGAGATTATGAAACACTCTAATAGGAAATGAATAGTCTTAAGGCTTTAGAGCAAACACATTTTTTTCTTTGAAAAATGTCAATTCCCTTTGAGAAAAATATTTTGGATTTCTACTGGGTGTTGGTAGAGAATAAAACCACAGGACATTAGATGATAATCAAACCCATGATGATCTGGGAGTTACCTTATCATCTAGTCATAAAATTATTCACTTATGGTAACACTTTGTCATTAATTGGACTTAGTATCTACCAGAAAATACCAAATAAATTTTTAACATACATGTAAGTTGAATTAGTAGGATATTCATATTCTCAGAATGCCAATATTTGCTAAATTTTTAACTGCCCAAATATTTTGCACCAGCCACATAGAAATTTGCTATAGAAGACAGGTGTCCTTCTTGAAACAGAAAGGAGAAAGAAAGATTTCACATAGGCAAAGCTTTAAGAAATACATTTTATTTTTCACAACGTCTTTAAAAGCAAATAAGCCTGAGTTATGAATATATACAAATTATGTTTTCACAAGCTACCCAAGACATAGAAGAAGGAATGTTAAAATATAAGTGGCAGGAAGATTTTACAAAAAGTATATGAATGGATAGACCTCTTGAATTTGCCCAGAATCAGAAGATATTTGATTTTCATAAAAATGCTCACCAAAAGTCTAATGCTGTGGAAGAATATTGAATAATCAGATGGAAAAGATGATTCATTTTGTGCATGTCAGTCAGATTATGCCACAGCCATTGGAAGGAGTAGGTTGATGTAATCATAAAATTTATGAGTACGGTGGTATTATAGAGGCAAATCATGGGTTAAGCAATATGAATTTTACCTCATGCAAAATAATGTGGTTGCTGTTACTGCAAATTGCCTAATTTCAACAGCCATGATCAGTCCTGATCATTCTCATATACCATT
This sequence comes from Indri indri, assembly GCA_004363605.1. Lineage (NCBI taxonomy): Eukaryota > Metazoa > Chordata > Mammalia > Primates > Indriidae > Indri > Indri indri. Next base: position 3,597 of record RJWJ010018953.1, read on the forward strand.
ATGTAATATATATATATATATATATATATATATAGCCAGAAAATAGCAGCTTATACATTGGTAGCCCCTTTCTTCATGCAGGCAGGGGTGTTTTATTTTTACTCAAAGTCTAAATTTCAACTTGTTTTTCTTTATTAAAACTTCTACCAAAACCATAAATTGCTATAAAAAGGTACATCATGTATCCATGTGGCATATAACCCAAGCTTTTGTTTTTGTGAAAAGCTAGCTAGCTTTTAAACAAAAAGAAAATAAGGAATACATTACTGTGAAATTTACTGTGTATTATCACACACTGCATCACCACAGATGAAGCTGGTAATATAGGAGAACAGCATATTAAAGATACACTTTTACATAATATGGTCAATTAACTATTCTGATATGATCTCTAACACAAAATACTCAGGATTAATGAATAAAATAAAACAAAATTCTTTTTACAAGCATAGCTGAACTCACTAGAAAAATTGAGGCATATTCCCACTAGCAAAAACAAAAAGGAAGCTGTAAACCAAAATGATAAGCTGAAGCTAGTGTACAGCAGCCCAGGGTGTTATTGTCAATTTTGGTAACCAAGACACTGCTGATTTAATGGTTAATATAGCACCAACAGACAAGGACTTAGAAACATGCAAGGTGAGAAGTTAGCATTCAGAAGCTACGTAAAGCAAAGACTCTTGAAATGCTACCATTTCAATAAAACATAAACAAGAAAAAAATCCTCTCTCCTTTAGCAACAGATCATAAAAGAATCCAACAGATACATAACAGTTTTAAGTTCCTACCATCCCTGAAATTTCCTAGCATACCTAGAAATGTACAAATGGTTTTGAGATGGGAAGACCTCACTCAACTTTGAAGCTGGCATAGGGACGAAGGAAAGGTGGGGGACATGGAGGAATGTGTTGCTCCACCTCAGTAAGCAAAGTTGTTTGTGGTTCAATTAAAATCCAGTGTTTAAGTCTGCACACTGATCTATACTGGTTACCAAGAACATCTATTATACTTCAGCCTTGAGTGCCCCTGGGCTTGGCAGTCACAACCATATTGGCTTTTGGCAGGGAGACAGGCATGTGACATCTGGTAGACTCATGTTTGACTCACAGAGCATCTGTTTTTTTTTAAAGAAGCTCATTTTAACCTGAGGAATTTGCTGCTACACTATCATGATAACACTTCTTAAGTTTTCACCCAATTTTCATGTAGGAGCTACAGAAGTTTTCCAAAGCAATGGAGCTCACCACAAGGATTTATAGGCTTCTTTGTATCGCTTTCTCATTCTTTAACATGGAGGTCAACAAATTATGGCCTATAGGCTGGGCCATCTATTTGTGTAAATAAAGCTTTATTGAAACACAGCCATGCCTATTCATTTATACATTGTCTATGGCTGCTTTTGTACTACAAAGATATAGTTGAGTAGTTGAAATGGGAGCTATATGGCTTAAAAGCCTAAATTATTTATGTTATGACTCTTTAAAAAAAAAAAAGAAACATTGACCACTGCTCTAGTGGGTTATCTTCACTGGCATCATAAACTCAATCTAGATATGAAGGACTTGAAAATTAGTCAGTGCCTCCACCTATGTATGGTTTTCCAGAGAAGTTCGTCTATCTCAGGAAAATCTCTTTAGGAGAGCTTAAGCCCCCTCATAGCAGCCAAGACCCATTGCAAAAACCTCAGAGTGGCTCTAAGGTTAGTATGACAGACTACAGGAGGAGCTGGGTTGTAAGATGGGCCAAAAGTTGCCATTCTTTTTCACCAGCAACATGTTATCCGCCCTCTTATCTCTCAAGGAAACCTGCTAAAATTCTAATGATTCACCTTGTTGCTGGTTATAGCAGTCATGACTTTCCTTCCTTTTATGCTCGCTGTAGATATATGTTTTTGTAACTGTTGTCTGACTGATAACAGAAAGTTCTGCCTGCCCAGATTGGCAAAGAAGTCCTCTTATCCAGAAGAGAGTTATCAACCACCAGTGCACCATTTGAGCAGCTCTCTTTCAACCTGCCAGTAGGTACTTGGCCCACAACTCTCTTCCCAGTTCCTCCTCATTATCATGTAATAAAGCAGAGGAACCTATATTATTCAGTTGACTATAAAATTTAGTGAAAATATCCTTTACCAATTGCCATGAACTTCTCTCAAATTATGTTAATCATCCCATGAGATCATCACACTTAGAAAGGTGCAAATGATTTCTGTTGCCTTCTGAATCTTGTTGCCAAAACTGTCAAGAACTGTGAAGTTCTGAAATTTTATCCTACTTTCAAGCTAAAAAGTTAGAGTGACAGTTTCATGAATGCAGACAAAAGACACAAGACTCCAAGATCAGACAGACACAAAGGGTTAAATTCATAGCACAGCCAGCAGCTGCCATCTTGCTCAAACCCCTACACCTTGGAGGAGAAACATTAAATGGCCTGCTCCTCTGCAAAGAGGAAGGGGGAATGAGATAATGGTCCTCATTCTTAGACTTTCCTAACTTTCTTTCCTTACTTCCTTTGATCTCATCTCTGTCTTAATCACCTCTGTATCTTTTATAATATGAAGGGGGTAGGGATGTTTGCCAAAAAAGGTTTTATTTTTATAATCACCCCATTATTTCTCTACTGTATTGTAAAACTTATTATAGTCAGTCTGACACTAGAAAGATATTTATTTTGAATGCAAAAAATTAAAAATACAGTACCTTTTATTCAAGCTGAGGTGCAGTTAAGTAGAATAATGCCTTCATGCTGCACTGAGATTATCTTTTGAAAGAAAAGCTACAGAAGTATCAGAAGGAAGATTTCATGTTATTTGGCAAAATATGCTAAGAAATTTGGGACTGATAATAAATACTGGAAAGTTTGAACACAGATTAAGGGTTCTATATTTTGGGACAAAGCCTAGGCCCAACTAGGTTGATTAGAAGCTGATGAAGACAGTTGCTAAAATATGCCTTATTTGAATATTTTTCTGGACCTTGTTCTAATTGGATATGCTTGAAAACAAAGTTTGCAGATTCAGTTGCTATTAAGTTCTATTTTCATAAAAACATTATACTTGAATACAGTTGAGTCTTGAATGTGATCTATATGCCTATATAGCTTATATTAGCAGGAGGCTAAAATTTAAACAAATTTTCAAATTTTCTCCAACCTAAATTAATAACAACCTTATCTATTATATAACATAGACTGGATAAGGATTAGGAGTAATAAGACTGGACAGATCGAAAATTTCTATTTCAGAAAAAAAAATGTAATGTTTAAGGGACATTTTTCTGAATTTATTGAAAGTTTCTCTGCCCATATTCAGCTTGCTTTGAGTCAGGTTAATTTAGCAGACAACTCTTATGCACCATTTCAGATATCCTTGCAGCCCCACTGCAGCACCAACCAGCCCTTCCCAGTCTGCAGTCAGATGGAGGTAGGTTGCATGTGTCAGCACCCTCCCTCAGGGTACTGCCTTAAGATGCTGCTGTTAGGCCAGCGAAACTCCTTGTTGACAGAAACATAAAGGTGACTAGAACTCAGCATGTGCAACCTGGAAGTACAGGGGAATGGATGTGCTATCGGAAAAACCTTTGACCAGTGAGTGGCAGGAGGCAGTTTGTAAATGTTCCCTTTTTCTCCCAAGTACTTAGGGGACCTGAATGATCTCAGGAAATCCTATGGGATCAGACAGTGACTATTTCAGTGGCAAACTCAATAACACTTCCCTGCTTTAATCTGCTATCTCTTATTTCTGATCCTTCACAATACCATAAAACCCCAGCAAAATATTCTTACATGAATTGTCATTGTCTCAAGCTTTACTTTGTAAGGGACAAAGGTCAAGCCAGTATTTTCAGTTACTAAACCTTAGTAATAATTAAGAAAGCAGTAAAAGTTAATTAAGAAATTTATATGTCGCTATTGCAATATCATTGATTTGGGGGTTTAAAGTAGCTTAGAAAGCCCTTGAATAGAAAATACAAAACAAAACACAAAGATGCCTAATAATACTGGGTATGCTCTGGGCGACAAAACAGTGTATCTGTTTGGCAAAAGAAAACATACAGTCTACCCAACAAGAGAAAGAGCAGCAAGTGATAGAAGAACCACGTAACCCAGATGTAAAGATTAAAGTAATGGAAACAAAAATCAGATGCGAGTACAGTATATACTACTATATAGTAAAGCAAGCAAGAAAAATAACTAGCATAAAGGAAAAGTAGTATTAGTGAGAAATAGAAGGATGTGAAAATCTCGCTTCATAGAAAGCAATATACACTTTTGAATAGGAACATAAAGATGTCCAACTCAGTAGTTTAATTGAGGAGAATCTTCTCTGGAAGAAGAAAATTAAAATGCAGACAAGGTCAATTATTAGTAGAAATAGTGTCAATTTACATAGTACAAAATAAGAAAACTTGTAATTTATCATTTGCACAACTAGCATTAATGCCTAAATGTACACAAAATTGTAGAAGAGAAATGGTGATATGTTGTGGAAGAAAATAGAAAATAATTAGAATTTCTGAAATATATCAGTTATTACAGCCTGTGCTTTTAATATAATAAAAAGATAATTTTAGGAATGTTAGAAAATGATGCACTATAGGCTTTGGAGAAGACACATCTGAGTTTAAATTCCAATTTTAGCACTTACCAGCTGTGTCCATGTGTGAATGTGAATAAGCATTAACATTTCTGTGCTTCATTTTCACTCATCTGCAAAAGAAATTATAACACCCTTGTTTTAAGATTGATATGAAAAAAATGATTATATAGGCATACAAAGAACTTACTACACACCAACTTACCCATGATAATAACTCAATAAAATGCTTTTCTAATAGGATTTCTTCTGTTACTAAGAGGCACCAAGGGATAGAAAAAAGGGCCAGCTTCTAACCTCAGACTAATTTCAAGTGCTGATTCTGACATTTATTTGCCATAATGACGACATTCAGTTCTGGGGAAAACATGCAACAAGATCAGACTCATGTAATTATGTGGCCATGTAAAAATCTTCTAATTCTTTTCTGATCTCCAACTTTAGATAAAGATTAAATGTGATAATTTATATAAAAGTATGCTTACACATTTTTGTGTAATTATAAGTTTATGTCTTTCACATATTAAACTTTTTAGAGATTTATTTGTCATTTCAATAGGGTTAAAAAAGTTTCCTGGGGTAGAAGTAAAAATCAAAACCATGAGCCTTACTGATTTTACTAATATTGTTTTAAAGGTCAAAAACCTAGGTTTTCTATTTTTTAATCAGTGAGAAAAGGTGTAGAAAGCCCCTATTGCAAATCAGGGAAATGGAAGAAAATTCAACTCAATTCTTTTAAACTGATTAATTATAATTAACAAATATGAATTAGAGCCAAGGATTACTAGCTGGCTTTCAGTGTGTTAAACAGCAACACACTGAAAATTTTGAAATGTATAGTTCAGAATCATATTTTTGAAGAAAAAGCTATCTGTATAACTAAAATTGTGCCAAAATTTACCTTGTAATTAATTAGCAACCTACAAGTGAATAATTGAAATCCATTCAAAAATTGTCATTCAATTTCAGTTGTATGAAACGTTTTTACATTTTGTCAGTCTCATTTATTCAATTATTTGTTTATATTTTGAAAGTAGAAAACTTACTGTGTTGCTCACAGTAGCTCTTTAAAAACTTTTTGATTTTCTCTAAGGTCACAAATCAAACTACTGACCTCTTTATTCTTAGCAAAGAATTAAATTCCTATTTGAGAAAAGTTGTCAGTATTTCAATATTTATCCTATCAATGTTACTATTTTCCACCTCAATATTTCTAAATCAATTTGTTCTCTGCTGTTCGCCTTTTTAAAAAGAAATAGCTTTATTGTCATTTTTTTCTGACCAGAAAAGGAAGGGAACAAAATTATTAACAGTTACATTATTTTATCATGGTGGACAAATTGGGCTTGATACCAATACAACACTCTGAATGAAAACACAGGGCACATATATTGGAGTCATCCCATGCTGTGAGAGGGAGGGCTGGGGTCTTTACCCACCAACACCAGTCAGTCACTGACAGAGCACTGTTCCAGGTGTCACTAATTCCCTAGCGGAGCTATACTGCTGTGTACATGGGAAGACTGATCTCCAGCGGCCAGTGAACACTTCCAGGCAAACAGATGCAAGTACTAGAAGTTAAATATCAGAGATGATCTTTTTCTATAATCTGAGGGGAATTCCACTTTAATAACCTCCTCTAGTCTTCCCCCTTGTCTGATCATATCATCTCATAACTACAAAAAATTAGTTCTTAGCTGCCTTTAAAATCTCCTGCAGTCTTTACGGCTTGACTTCTGATAAGTACTACTTTCTTAAAAAGGTTCTAGATCTCTAAAGGAAATATAAAGGAAGAAAACTCCATTTAAAAATAGACCTAGGTATAATATTTCAGTGAGTGATATACAAATAGAATGTATCATATACCAGATAGTAGTTGCATGGTAAGATTTATGTGAGAGAAACATCACATCCATTCACAACTTTATTGGGAAATTAGCTTGCAGAAATATCTTACATTTATTTAACCTAAATTTTTATTTTCAGTTTGAGCCTCTTTCCTGTTTTTATTAATTGGTTTCTTACTTGTTTGTTACCATTAGTAAAGAATAATCATCATTGAGTTCATTTTTAAAAAGTCATATACCTAAAAACTATTTTTGCATTTTTTCTACATTAGTCAAAAGGAGTAATGAACTATCACATATCAATATAGTCATCTATATATATAAAGAATATGAAATCCTGTAATCAGAGTAATATGATTTGTTATATTAATAGTGTTAAATAACACATTCCATTTCCATGACTCCAAAATAAGCCAAATAAATAATCGTTAGTGTGCAAATATTTTTATTTTTATCTTAATATTATCATGGGAGAAAACAATCAAAACCTTCTATAGTAAGCACCAGCCATTGTTTACCTTTAGCTTATAACTTAAAAAAACTTCAGAGTATAAAATTTTAGCTAATGTGAAATATTATGGCAACTTATTTTTAATTATTAAACTTATAAAGTAACATTTTATTGAAAAATATAAAAAAGTATAATTATGCATTAATTTAAAGGATCAACATTTTAGAATATGTCAAAGTAAAAAGGTCAGTCAAAATTAATGTTGAATAAGAACTTAATGTAATTGCCTCATAAAATGATGATTGACAGCCAAGAGTGATATATACATCTTTGATAACATCTTTAATTAGAATATATTTCACATCAGTTAAATATCAATAGGAGGGATATTTATTTCTACAATTGCAAGTACTACGTTAATGCATTTTTTCAAATTATTGCTATGTAATTCCCAGTCTGGAAATAGTGTTAAGCATTGACAGATTTTGAATGGTAGGATATTATTCACTTTACAAAATCATTAAAATTACTTAAGGAATCGCTATAATGCAAACAAAAGAATACACCTCTAGGTGAGCTGTGTTGTAGCTCCATTTCAACCCTACCAACTGGAAGACCTTTGAGTGCAACTGGATTTCAGTTTTCTCATTTGTAAATAATCTAAGCATCTTTCAGCTGCTGGAGTCTTAAAAATTATAAACACACAGATTATTTAATTAATTGAAGTGAGAAGTTAAATAATATGTCCTTCTAAGTTATACAGGAATTATAGGAACAAAAAAAAATGAGTATGTAGATAAATGATCTTGATAATTTCCAAGCATATCTATTAAGCTGCATTGACATAACTAGGTGATAGTTTTACACATCACTAAAACTTTTCTGAATCTGTTTTCTCATCTAGAAAATCTTATTTTAATTATCTATTAATCTCAACAGTTTCTTATAGTACCTATGATTTTAGGTACTATAAGACACACAAAGACAAAGACAAAAATTGTAGATCTTTGCCATATTCTTATGCCTTATTCATAATTCCTTATTTATGAAGAGTATAATACAATGCCTCACATTTTTTAATGCCATGGTACATGTAGAAAATGATCAAAATAGAATTTGGGTATATCTATAAGAGGTGTAGAATAAAACAGATTTTATTTCCCCATATTACATAATTATGATAATGAAAATAAAATGCAGTTAATGTAAGTCTAAATATTAATTTCATAAGGTATATTTATGAAAAATACATAATAATTTTAAAATTTTTTAGAAAAATCTTAATATTTGTTCCATAATTCTTTTAATGTTGGGGATTGAGCCTAACATACCTACACACATCTTCTTATCAAGATTCTTTATTATTTAATATCTTGAGTGATGAAAAATTTATTCACATTAAAAGGTGATGCCACTGAGTTTTCAACTACTCCAAATGTCTGCATGTCTGAGATGGTCTAAGAGTTAAAATCCTTTTTTTTAAATTAAGTAGCTCTTTTCTTTCATTGACAAATATAGTGTTTAAACAAATATGTTTTTTATAATACAAATTAATATCTAACTCTCAAGAAACAAAAGATTTCCAAATAACATACTTAATTTTGTAATATATCATGATTTTTTCACAGTCACCTGAGTTCTTGAACAACAATAAATGAAAACATCAACTGCAAAGGACAAAAATATCTAGTATGTATGAGAAGACAGAAATTTGAAGCTGTTACCTGGAAATATTCCCACAGGACCCTCATACCTCTAAACTACACACACACACACACACACACACACACACACACACACACACACGTGCGCATGCGCAAATGTTGAGCTACATGTCATTCTCCTTAGGCATGTGGAAGACCAATCCTCTGGCAGCTGGTTGGGCTCTATGAGAGCTAGCCTTTAAAAAAGTCTTCCAATGATCCTACCTCCTCGTATTGCTTGTAATCTTCCTTGTAATCCTTCCCATTGAGGGTGGGGTGGACTTAGTGACTCAATTTTAATAAGTCAAATAAAGCAGAAATGGTGATATGCGACTCAGTGACTATGTCATAAAAGACAGTGTGGCATCACTCAAGTGCATGTATGCCCTCTCTCAGAGCACTTGCTCTGGGGAAAGCCTTGTCTATCTGGGGAGAAACTCTTGGCAAGAGTGCCAACAGCCGGGTGACCGAGTTTAGAAGCTAATTCTTCCAGCCTCATCAAGACTTCCGACAACTTGACTGCAACTTCATGAGAGATCTTAAGCCAGAACCACTCAACTAAGATGTTCCTGGATTCATGCCACTCAGAACCTATGTGACATAATAAAAGTTTGCTACACTAAGCGGCTACATTTTGAGACACTTTCTTATGTAGCAACAGACAACAAATGCAGGCTCCCTGTTCACAATTGGCAGGAACAGGCTTGTTCACTTAACATTGTATAGATGTTAAAGAATCTCTTTACACTCAGCATACTGGGCCAGAATAGGGGTTATCAAATACATTGCCTCATGGTCACCAGCTATGGGGGAACACAGCATCTTCGCATAGGCTGCACTCCAAGAAGTCTCAGACATGGCTACTTGTGGCCAGAAACAACCAGCCTGGAGCTTCGATTCACCCCATGCACCATCTGGCCATTCTGAGGACTCAAGAGTAGATAGTGTACAATTTGGAAAACAATGACCAAGGTCAACTGTTCCTGAGACTATGTCTCTCTGTGTATTCAAACTCCAGAATGTGTTATAGAAATACCAGACTCACCCTAAAGCAGGGGTCCTTCAGTTTATACTTTTACAACCACCTGCAGAACCTATAAAATATTAGAGAATATTCCAAAAAATTCTGTATGGGTGCATACACACAAAATATATTATTTGAAAGAGTTTGAATAACTCCTAGAATCCACCCATAAACTACACATACTGCACATTAAAATTGTAGGCTATAAAGTAATTTAGAAAAAAATATTTATTCTATTGTTATACACAACTAAAGTTTCCCTGTGAATTATGATTCTTATTGGTATAGCTATTCAAAGTTGAGGACTATTTTTACTTTATTTTCAAGTGAGAATGAAAAGAAATTATTCAAACTATTCAGCTGAAACAAATGCATAGAATTTACAAGGTGAATCATTTTATGAAACCATGCAAAAATATAATTCATTTACCTGCACTGAAAGATAATTACAGCCATAAAATATTTTGTTATTAAGAATTCATATTGACACAAAATTTAATAATATTCTTTTATTAAACAAACTTCTTAGGCTATTTATATTTTAAATCCATCAATATCTACAAGTACTGGAATTTCAAAATGCTTTTGAGTTTTAAAAACTCTTCATATGCAATTTTTCAATGCATAAAGTCATCCTCTAATGGTTTTGTTGAGAAAATATTGTATACATATATATTAAGATGAATTGTATCTGCGTGCTAATATTTTATTTCACATTTGTCCTCTGGAAAGCATGAGTTTGTTTTTTGTCTGTTTTGAGTTAGTAAATTATACTTGCCCTATTAGTATTATAAGACTTGATTGCATAAACATTATTTATAAAAAATTATTATAAAATGCAACTGTTGTGATAATATTTAAACCCATTAATTTATTTGAAAATTTGGAATGATCGTGTTGTGGCTCAGTGGTAAGTCATAGTCTTCCCTCTTCATCACAGAGGATGTAGGAAGAAGTTGGCATTCAGTAAAAGATTCACAGTAGAGGTTGATGCAAGTAGTACATACTCTAGTTGAGGCATAAAATTATCTTGGCCAGGCTAACTCAGTAGCAATTCAACCTTCTGTCTCTATCATTATTCACAATTAAAATAGATACTAAAGCTGAGATGAGGACATCCTGGACACTCATTTGCAGGTAATAGTGACTCCAGCTATCAATTTATATTGGGGTTAAATCATAAGGTCATACAGTAAGGCTAGAGACAGTAAGGTAGGAGAGCTGGTCCTTCATCTGGGCTTCCGTATTGGCTTACTTAGAGAAGAAGAGGAAATATAGAGACAGGAACATGAAAAAATCTATTCCCGTAAGAAGCTTTGACCTAAACACAATAGAACACATGTTGGTCCTTACTGTGAACCACTTTGCTCAGTCTTGATTAGAAGCGAAAAACAGTTGGGAGAAAGGCAGGAGACTGGAAATCATGACTCAACTGAGGCTTCCCAAATCACAGAGAACCAGAGCAAGGGTCCTCAGGCTGTTGATTAGAATTGCTGCATTTATTAAGATTGCCTCAGAAACTGGGAGAAGGCATGAATTGGCCTAGGTATGCACAGTGGGGCACTAAAGAGCTGAGAGAGGAAGAGTGAGAGAGATGTTTCAGAATGAGATGGACACTTTTTCATTTTAATACTTGAGACCCTAACATCCTCCAAAAAAGGTCCTTTTCATCTATTTTATGCTATATCTGAGCACTGGAATAGGATCGTTCCGAGGTAAACTGACATATTTAGCAGAAAAATGGTTTACCAGTACATTTTATTAAATGGTAAAATATTGTACTGACGCTGGAATAAGACTCTGTCCTTATAAAATATCAATTAGTAACAATAAAGGAGTTCTGTGAGCATTGCTGTAAGCATCTACAGTATATCTACTCCTAGGTTAATAAGCGATATATGGACAACATGGAATACCTTTAGCCAATACTGAGGACAGTAACAGAGTACAATAAACCTCTGCATATCATATGTTTCCTAGGCATGGGGAGAGAGAGACTGAATCCAGTGTCCTCAAAGTTTATATAAACACCTGTCATGAACATCTCAAAGGGATAGTTTTCCAGGATAGCGATTTGGTAAATACTCTGTGAATTTAAATTTTGATACCCAGCTAAACCAATATGTATTTGTATATGGTATTATAGGTAAACACTATGACTATAATTTTTAAAGTATTTGGATTAAATTGTCAGTTATACTAATAAGAAAAATGGAATGGTGGTAGAAAGAGAGGTTGGTGGAATTATCTGTATAGTTGACTTGGTAAAAACAGCTGAATCACTTGTATTCTCATGTTGGCTCTTTCTATAATGATTATATAACTATTTCCCCTTACCAGATATATATATATATATATATATATATATATATATATATATGGAGTATTAAATATCTTACATGACAAATCTTCTAAACTTATAACTTTACTGATTAACATGAAACTAATATACCTCATCAACTAACTGACATCAGATTTTGAATTACTTCTAAGTCGATCTTTTACTTGGCTATTTAGCTTTGAGCGGAGGACTCTTCTTCTGTGATTAAACTAAAAGTCAATCAGCTCTCTGAGTATTTCACGCCTAGGCGAAGAATATAGAAAGACAAAATGTTGAGGACCATGTCATACAACCTATAATTACCTTTATAATCTCACCTGTGTTTTATGTATTACTATAATATATAATGCATTAATACATAGTATATAAAATATATACTTTATAGATTATCTAGTAACCAATTTTGGAGTTCTAAGGGTGACTATTTTCAAGGTCACAGTAGGAAGCAGTGTGAAGCAGAGAATCTAATTTTTTTAGACAACCAATTTATTGGCATTTCTACTTCATCATAACGATTTTTATATTTATATTAATTTATTTCTTATTCTATAGATCCTTTTCAAATCTGGAATTGATAACCAGTTATTACATTTTAAAGTCTCAATAGTGATTAGACTAAGCGCCGCATGTTGTTAACAATATTTTTAGATATAATCCATTCTAAAAGTTCTATAGCTGATTTTCTTGGGTACTGTTTTCACGGTTTGGTGATTTTTCTTTCCCCTATATTAGGTAAAACTAAAATGCAACTTTTCCAATATAACAAAAATATAATTATTAAGAACCTGACAACATAGTTGGCAGCATATTTTATAAATAACACTATATTGAATATATTAGTTATCAACATGATCCGCTTGCTAGGAAAACAACAGAAATTGAAGATATATTCAACTGAAATTTTTTAGATATGTACATTTTGTAATTATTAATTTGTGTAATTTTTACACATTTACTTCAACTCAGTAATAAAAACAAAACATCTAGTTTAAAACACATGTATTCCCTTTGCTACCTTGCTACCTTAATGTCTATCTGTCATCTATTTTATCTGTTCAGTATCATATACTGATGATCCCCCAATTTCTATGATGTCAGAGGTAAAAATGAGACTCGGTACAGAATAATGATTACTCCTGGAGAAAAATCCCAAAAGAGGCAGAGAGAGAGAGAAAATCAAGCTCACGGGTACAGAAGTTTTATTTGGAAGGAATACGTGTCTTCTTTAGAGGCAAACAAAAGTATAGATATATAAATATATGTATTTTTCACAATTGGGATACTTGATAATCTTGATTATTTTTTTGTTGAATTTACTATGGTTGGAGCTGGAGAAATGAGTAGATAGGCAGTGCTGTGAAACTACAGAACATGAGATGCTGACTTAGCTGTGCCATCAATTAGTGAGTGATTACTAAATTAGTGTGATTACTAAAATAAATATTTTTCACTTTGTATAAATACTTGACAGAGTGTGCCCTTGGGAACATAAAATCTCATGCTCTAATTCCCACACTACACAATTTTTAACTTTAATGAAAAAGAATGGAACCGAGCTGAGTAAGGACTTCATTTTAGCCTTAGGTTGCTTAAGTGTTAAGAATATTTTGGAAACATTCAGTGCAAAGAACAGAAAAAAAAAATCTGTCTTGATTAACAAGATGTACAAGTGAAAAATAACAAATATGAAGTTGTGAATATTGGGTAACACTGTCCTAGACTAATTGTCATATATAGTTTTTATTAATAATGACTTTGGGCATGAGCCTAAATGATTAAGAAGATGCTAATATTATGTAAACCATAGATTTAAAAAAGCCACACTGAAAAACTTGAAAACAGTAGGGAAGACATGTAGTCACTTTACTTATAATAAAGAGTAGTATCTGAGCTGAGTCAAGGATGATTAGGAAGTCAATAGGACCCTCACCATACCATAAACTGCATGAGTGAGAGATGGCTTGACCTTGTCAACAGGCATATCTCAGCCCACAGTAGGTAGGGTTTGGCACCTAGTGGGCCTCAATGAATATTGACCTAATGAATGCATAAATGTTATTTTTTCCTAAGCATGATTTTATACTTATTATTTTACAGTTTTGATCCTATCAATTCATTAATTTGCATTAATGAGCAAACAGGCTTTCTCATTGATTGATTTTATAAGCTTTCAGGCAAGGGTCCAGGGAGAACATGAAGAACATTTTGACTCACTGCGATTTGTTTTTGTTAGTAAGTACAGCCATCTGGGGCATTGGCAGTTTTGGCTCTACTGCTCTTGAACAGGTACATGCATGGAATGTAGTTCTGGAAAGCAGTACACGAGACAACACAGACTGGTTGCTGAATTGGGATTTCCTTGCAGAGTAGCTGTAGGAATGGCAGCACTTCAAGGAGTGACAAAGTAAACATGGCAGTGCCCATTAATCTGCTATTTCTTCTGCCAGACAGTATGTCTGGAGGATGGATACCTGCTGTCAGAATATGGGTTAGCTCCAAAACAACTGAAAGTTTTTACTAGTTCAATCAAAAGCCTCCAAAAATATGTAGGGTATGTAAAGCAAAGGGAGTCTTCATATTATTACCTTAAAGCAGGACTTAAGGAAGCGGATTCATCTATTTTCAACCTTTGCTAAAGTTAGTAATTATATATTATTGAAATGTTGCCATTAGGATTTAGGAGTTCAGGCACAAAATTGTTATAAAAGAACAGAAAGTAGTCTGGACACTGTATAACAATATTTGTGTCCCTTACTACATTTTAATGTGAACATTTTTTAGTGTCATGTCATTGTCAACTCATTTGTATTCATTTTCATAGCACTAATCATAGTGAATTCATTTGAAATTAATGTGGTTGTCACACATACTTTCATAAGAATTCTACTGCAATTCAATGTTAATGTTTTATTCAAATAAAAAGTATAACTGTTTTAAATCATGTAATAATGTCATTGTGTGGATCTGTAAAGATTATAACACTATAGATTTTCTCCAGAGAGATGTGGTAATCTCAGACAAAAACATTTCTCAGCTTCCAAAGGCAGAGTAATGTCTATGACCATAGGATACTAACAGCTCTCTCAATGATGTGGACTCTCCACTGGGATTTGGAAAGAACGATGTCGGGTTAAAGACACAGCCTCATTGTGAACTACATGTTAGGCGTGTGGCCTTCTGAGATTACTTAATAGGTGTGAATTGTATACATTCACTTGTTATTAACATTTACAATAGTCCAAATGATCAAAGTCCTTAAAAGTTTAAGTAAAAGAATAAATATATAAACCATTGCTGTTTTGAAGTAAAATGAATATCTTTGATCTAATGAATTACATATTAATTGTTAAGTTGACAGAGATGATTAGAAGGGCAAACTGTTTATTTAGAGGAGAGAAAGATAATATGGTTAGTAAAAATAAAGTGATTAGTAAAAATAAAATGGCTTAAGTTAATAAATTTAGAAAATAATATAGAGATTCATAAGTTGAGAAAAGACAAAGAATAGATAAGAATCCACCTTATATGCAGAATATTTTGCATTCTGTCAACTATGTGAGTAGTTGGGGTATGTAGAAAGGAGCTGGGCTGGAGTTTGGAGAGACAGAGCTAACTTTTTGGTAAAGACGGAATAACAGATGAATCACTTCTAGTTACTCAGGGGCCAGAGCCCTCACCTTATGATAATGCTGATATGGTGATAAAAATCACAAGCTAATGAAGAAAATAGTGTTTAGAAGCAGAGTTTCCTCTGCAGTCTGTCAAAAAGCAGCAACCCTGGTGGGAAGGAGAGAAGCTTTGTGCAACCGAGGATGAAATGAAAGACTAGGCACTCAAAAGGTTGGGTAGGTACACCACATCCCCACTGCTTCTACTAATGTTTAATTCAAATCTAGTGCCAATAAATCAGTAATTTGCATATCCATATGGTCTCACATACTCTACCCAGTAACAATGTAATATAAAAATTTGAATTTCAATATTGCAAAATGTTGAGAATGTATGCTTATGAGAATGTGCTATAGCAGTGTAAAAACTGAAAATTGGTTTGGAATGGAACTAAATTTATGGACATGCTAAATTTCATAAATAAATTTAAGACTGCTATTAATTCAACGAGCTCCTTTCTCCAACTTTTTCATGAGGTGTCTCTTATGGTAGGGAATGAGAAGTCTGAAGTCACACAGCCAAAAACATTTGATAAAATGCACAGAACATAATTGAAGGATCTAAAATTCATATAAATCTTGTCTCTACTGTACATATTCATGTTAATTTTAAATTAGCATCTTGGCAAAATTTTTCTGGTTGGTGTTGGTAATAATTCTTTCTTTTTGAAAATTTAACTCATATATCTGGAATGACAAGGCAAATTTTAAGAATCTTATTAGTCTCTTTTACTATTCTCAAATAGTCAGCAGATGCTTTTTTTAATGAAGAGATACCGTCCCATAGTCTTAATATTGCTAAATTATACTAACGCAGATTTTAAATAAAATAACTGTAGTAGAATTTTAAATGAAAAAGATTAAATTCTAAAACTTTCTTTTCACTTAATATTTTCAAATATTATGAAAACAATAATAATTTTATTCTGAAGTTGTGACAGATAGGTGGGAAACTAAAAATACCTGCTAAATGAACTAAATTATAAACTACAATATTTTCATGTTAAGTAAAACTGAGAATTTGCCCCTTATCATGTTTTAAATCTTAATATAACATTTTTCATTTCTCCATAAAAAATTAAAACTCAACCTTAAGTTCTATAATCTTAACTATAAACATTACCCCCATGCCCAGCAAAGAGGCTACAACTAAGTAGAGATGGAAACTTTTGAAATTGCCCTCTGCTACATAACACAGCTGTATTTAAAAAGTATTCAAGTAGCAAAAACCACATTTTTTTTTTTGTTATAATTTGCCATGTATATGTCATAGTCAGTATGTGTTAAAGGACAACAGCACAAACATACTCTTTGAATGATGCAGGAGCTGACTGTACTTTCTTGTGCTCATTACTTAGATACAAACTACCCACTGATTTGCCTGACGTGGATTGACCCATGTCCAAAAGAAACAAAGCTGGACACTAGTTAAAACAGTAAGGGTATCAATCCCTGACCCTGCCAGGGAGAAGAGTGCTGGTCTCAAGTCACCCCACGGGGTGCCCAAGCTGGATCAATGTCTCTTTATCTCAGGATTTGTGAATTGTATACATTCACTTGTTATTAGCATTGACTCTCAGGATTTGCCCTGCTCTCCTGGAGTCACCAGGCAAGCAGCACCTGGGAGGGCTGGTGGGTAGGGAGCTCACAGTCCTAGTACCCCTAAGTCCACTGTAAGTGAAGGTCCCGTTCCCCGAAGATGCCTCTGGGTGGTGGTTAAATTGTCTCACTCTGCAGCCATGGGTAAGGAAGGGGAAGGGGAGAATGAAGCAATATGGTGCCTACAGGTCAGCTGGGGTCGGGAGGGAGGTGCCCCTAGGGAGCTCGGAGCCTGGTGCCCTGTCCACAGGAAGCTCACCGCTCACTGGTGGCAGCCCTCTCTGGGCTGGTGTTAGCAGGTCTCTCCACAGCTCAGGAGCCCACCACCAGTCCGAAATGCAAGGGAGGGGAAATTTAACTGCTCCACCTACCCTTGTCGCTGGTATCCAAGCCTCTCGGGGACCTTTCTCCTTCCTGTTCTTCTCCGCAACTTCTTCCCGTGGAGTCTCCTGTAGTTTCAGGCACCCTTCCTTCCGACCCTCATCTAATCTATGTTTGTCTGCCTGTTTATTTTTTTCACTTTCTCCTAAAGTCTATCTTTCTTGCAGAGACACTCTGCCTGACAGTTTTTCTCGTCCGCCATCTTGCCCCTAGCACTGAGGGAGGAAATAGCAGAGGACGTAAACAGGTGAAAAATCATGCCATACTCATGGGTCAGCAGAATCAACATTGTTAAAATCTCTATACTACCCAAAGTGATCTACAAATTCAATACAATCTCTATTAAAATATCAACATCATTTTTTGCAGATCTGGAAAAAATAATTCTATGTTTCTTATGGAACCAGAGAAGACCCCGTATAGCAAAAGCAATCTTAAGCAAAAAGCTTCTGCACAGCCAAGGAAATTATCATGAGAGCAAACAGACAACCTGCAGAATGGGAGAAAATACTTGCATGTTACACATCCAATGAAGGGCTGAGAACTAGAATCTATATAGAACTCAGGAAAATCAGCAAGAAAAAATGAAACAACCCTATCAAAAAGTGGGCAAAGGACATGAACAGAGACTTTTCAAAAGAAGATAGACTAATGACCAATAAACATATGAAAAATGTTCAACATCTTTAATCATCAGGGAAATGCAAATCAAAACCACAATGAGATATCACTTATCTCCAGTGAGACTGGCCTTTATCAAAAAGTCCCAAAACAATAAATGTTGGCGTGGATGCGGAGAGATAGAAACACTCATACACTGCTGGTGGGACTGCAAACTAGTGCAACCTCTGTGGAAAGCAATATGGAGATACCTTAAAGAGATACAAGTAGAATTACCATTCGATCCAGCAATCCCATTACTGGGCATCTACCCAAAAGAACAAATGATACTCTATAAGAAAGACACCTGTACCAGAATGTTTATAGCAGCACAATTCACAATTGCAAAGATGTGGAATCAACCCAAGTGCCCATCAGTACACGAATGGATTAATAAAATGCGGCATGTGTATACCATCAAGTTATACTCAGCCACAAAAAACAATGGTGATCTAGCACCTTTTGTATTATCCTGGATACAGCTGGAGCCCATTCTACTAAGTGAAGTACCACAAGAATGGAAAAACAAGCACCACATGTACTCACCATCAAATTGGTATTACCTGATCAACCCTTAAGTGCACTTAATGTAATAACATTCATCGGGTGTCGGGCAGATGGGAGGGGGCCGAAAGGGATGGGTATTTACACAGCTAATGGGTACAGTGTGCACCGTCTGGGGGTTGGACACACTTGAAGCTCTGACTCAGGCTGGGCAAAAGCAATGTACATAGTCTAAACATATGTATCCACGTAATATGCTGAAATAAAAAAAATTAAAAATAAAAAAAAAACCAGTAAGGGTAGACTTTATTCAGTAATACTATTGCAATAGAGAAGAAAATCCTGAACTAAACTCAACTTCCCTCAGGCAAAATGTAGGAGATTTTTTAATGGCCGGGGTATGCTAAGGAAAAGGTGCTGAGGGGTGTTAAGAGGTATTAGTCCATGTGGCCAGGTCACTTGTATTTGTTAACTGATACTTAACCTGGAGGAGAAACAAACTTTTCCTATATTTATGACAAGAGCAATGGTGCAGGTTGAAGTAAGTTAGGTCCTTATACTTCCACAGCAACTGGATGCCTTGGATAACTCCTTGAGGAAATGGCAAAGCAGAATGATAACCAGGATCTTCACATATGTCTTAGAATGTTGTTACAGTTAAAGTCTCTCTGCTGTCTACTGGTTTGCACAAAAATGGCCTACAAGGAAGATTGAAATCCGTTTTTCCCTCCACTTTCCAAGCAATGAGCCCTAGCTCATTACATTTGCCCTGAAGGAGGCAGCGCTTCATCTAATTGTCTTCCCAGAGAGCTCACCTGCTCTTAATTGGCACAAGGGTTCATTCCGTGCTATCCTTGTGTCCTAGTGATAACCAATATAATGTATTCAACAAATGCTCCCTAGATGTTGACATCATATCATTAGCCTCGCATACACTCAGAGTTTAAAAATAAATAGTACAAATCTGACTATGCCATCAAGTAACTCATAGTCTAATTTAAACGTTGATACATGCAAAGAACTATACTATCAATGTACAGAGGAAAGAAAGGAGAAAATCTGATATACATTTGGGTTCTTCGATTTTCATGAAAGTAAATATTTTGATAGCTTGCATCTTCTGGTATATACCAATTGTTCTTTATTTTTCTCCCTTTTAATATATAATTTTAAGTATACTTTTTTATTATTTTCTACAATCATTTATTTTCTGTTTGTTTTTATAGAACTAAAAATGAAATTATTATAGCTATAAGAAATGATGACTATAAAAACAGTAACAATATTTAGAGTATTGATAATATTTACATTATAGAAAAAATTTATATTCTTTATTCCATCTGGACCTCAGAGAACTGCAATAATGTGAGTGTAATTATTATTGGCAAATTTGTTTCTATATGAAGTTACTCTTCTTAAAATTGGCTGTTGTAAATAAGCAATATGAGAACCTCAGTTCTCTTTTAATATGCAAAATTGAAAGCTAATAGACTATTTAAAAATAAGTTAAATAGAATCTATATAGTGTTTTCTTACATCAGTATAAGTTATGAAATAACCATTGATGACTAAACTAGAAATATAATGTGTGAAGATTTTTTTTCTCTTAGAAAAACCTTGAAAGAAAACAATTAATAAACATGATTTGTGTATTATCTTTCCTTATTCTGCTCTGGGTAATTCAACATTTTTCTGGAGAGCTTAAATGTCATAATTTCTAACTTAATGAGAAGTTTAGAATAAAGTTCTAGATTAAAGATGGTACATTTTTTAAAACACCAACACTGTATGTTTTAATTCTCTAAACTGATGTCTAGTCACAGATATATGTTTATGTGCAATACAATAGACTGTTTATACCCACTGATAAAACCCATTTTAGTAATTTTTCTCACTCTCAGTTCCCATAGAATGGATCACTGGTACTTGAAAAATGAAAACCATGTGTAGGTAGCCTAAATAATAGTTACAGTGGAAATTTCATTCAGGAGGGCTGTTAGGAGAACAGTTGACAAGTTTATTTCTCAACACCTTCACTTTCAAAATAGCTTTCTATGCCCTTGCTCACATTTTAAATGGAATTTCTTCTCAGATTCATCTCTGAAAGAGACAAACACTTACTGAGCTATTAGCGTATACTGCACTTGTAATAGAGAGCCAAAGGCCAAGAGCACCGCTTTCAGCATTTTCGCTTCCACACAAATCATTATTAAATACGAGCTTCACTGATAAGACTACTATCACACATTTAAAATGCATAATTTCAATTTTAAGTGGCTCAATTAAAATAGGAGCAATCATAAAATTATCATAACACAAGCCTTTAGAGGTTAAAAAAATTCAAGAAAACAATGATGTAGGAGGTGTTTGCTTTATTATTTATAACGACTTGGTTACTTTGCCTTACAGTGTCAGAGTGTCAATTAAGAACAAGAGAGGAAAACTCTCAATGAGAGAGATATATAAATAGATACACACACACATATATATCTATTACATAGATATATATTTATATAAAATAAAATTTGAAGACCAACATTTAAAGTCTCTTTGCAAAACAGGAATGCCCACATCTAAAACAATTTTTTAATACAAAACCTGTTGGTAAATATCTTTCAGAAAAATGTATTTAATTTTGACTTTAAACATTGAAAATTAAGATTATGGTCATAGACAATTTTTATTCTCACATAATGCAAATAAAAACTTAAACTAATGCTTATTTGGTGTGTGCTCAAGACACCTAAATGACATTTAAGCGTCTATCCAAAAAGAAACTCAAAAAAGTACAATGTTAGCTGACTATTAACTTCTGCCTTTCAACAATCAGCACATTGTTCTACTACTGACCCATAGTATACAATCATAAAAGTAATAGTAGAAGAAAATAAAATATAACACCTCCATGTCTCCGTGCTATCCTAATCATGTCAAAAGCAGATGCATAAACTTTTCGAATGTGTCCCAGAAGACATTCATGCATGTGTCTACCACCATGCTTGTTAGTAATTACAATGTACACAGCTTTCTAGACTCTAAATGTACTTATGTATACTGAGCCTCAAAAAGATAGAAAGGGCTATTTTCTCTAATTCTATGAAAGATGCTACCTAGCACTATGAAGTATATAGCTTGAGCAGCCTTAAGCGTTCCTGCATTTTCTTATCTGATTTAAAAGGTATTATAAAGCTGAAGAAGATCAGTGCACAAAGAGATAGGTTACTGCTGTCTAAGTGCTTACAAATCTGCATAGTTAGATGATAGGAAGAGCAAATAATATTCACTTAAAATCTATACTTCACCAAATGCTTCATGGGTATTATTTTGTTTAATCTGTACAATATAAAGATCAGGAAACTGGAATTCCCACAGGAGTAGTAAAAGCTGGGTATGGTTCAAAGTTAGGTTTGTCTATCTCTAAAATCATATTTGTACTATGTCTTAATTTTTTAAATAAAGTCTTGAGTTAGTACTAGCAAAATGAAAAGTTGGCCAAGTGGCTAAAACCCCATGCATGTTTTAAGACATAATGGTGTGATTTCTCCTCCTCCAATAGAATGAATTGTTCCAGGGGCAACGCACCAGATGATAGGACCTTGGATGTCAGGATAACACGCCTGCCTGTTGGACCTTAAATGTGTTTTCATAATCACAGACACATATGAATATCACTGATTTTAATTTAGATATACAGTTAAGGACCCTGGTTGAGGCTTCCATATTCAAAATCTCTAGAAATAAGGCCTTAATTTACATATTATGGGCAAAATAAACAAAAAATAAAACCTAGTGATAATCTGGGAAGGGAGTCTGATGCTACATGTCAATAAAAATGTAACATAACCAAGGGATTGGCATAATAAAGGAGTAAATGGCAAAGATATTCTGGTGGTAATTATCTAAAATGCCTTTAAGTAAAGAGACTGAAATCAGAGATAGTGTGTAACCCAATCATAAGGTCTGTAAGAATGGAAAAGATAGTTTTATTTTTCACTCTTACACACACCTGAACTTGCTCTCAGATCCCCAAAGATGACAGTGGTAAGAAAGTTGTAACTAAATATGCAGAATTTATACTGGGACTGCGCATCCTTTCAGAATCAATTTTGGTCAACCACCCTAAACCACAGAGATCTAAAAATTATTTTCACTTTTCCTCCTTGAGCAGTTATTCTGTGGTAATCCATTCCTTTCTTATTTCCTCACACATGAAATACCTTTCTTCTTTTTCTCAGTCTTATTCATTCATTGTCTTTATTAAGCATTTAATCTATGTCAGACCTTGAGGGTAGAAATGCAAATAAAATGTAATCCCAGCTTCTGGAAGCATACAGATTAGTAGACGAAAATGCTGTTTTAAAATCAACAATGTCATTAATGCTATGATAGAAATTTAGACAAGGTATAATTAAAAGTCTAAGGAGGAAGCACTCAGTTTTGCAAATGTGGCCACAAAAAACATCATAGAAGATGTATGCTGCCGCTAAACATTGAAAATTGAGAGATGCTTTACATGAAAACAGGAATGTTGGGATATTCTTGGCTAATAGAATACTGTGAAAAATCACAGAGCTGCACAGATGATTCAAAAGTTGGGAAGACATGTCTAAGACCAGGGCATGACTTGTAATGAGCATAGAGGGCAATAGAGCTGAAATGCATAGCAAGATATGTTCTTAGAGGGATAAGCACATGTAGTATTTCCTGTATTATATATTGTACTAAGGCATTCATAAATAATCCTATAAGAAATGGGGAGAAAAGATATGATTAATGGTTGGATTTTGGTGTTGGGCCAGTTAGGACACTTGTAATATTCCAAATGAGAGATGAAAAACATGTACTGTCAGTAGCAGTAATGACATTGAGGAGAAGTACTTACTATCTCAAAAACCTTCATTTTCTGAGGCAATCATTCAATTTCGTATATTTGCCTTGGATTAAAAAAGGCAATATCTAATTTATGTGTTATTTATTCTGTTATCAATCTTTTCTCAATTTGATTTTCAGGGAATAAAACTTGCCCAATTTATTTATTGATCAATTTTGTCTGTTTTTTCATCATCTATTACCTTTGGATTCAGTATATAAAGAACTATCAATATTATTTTTGACTAGTCCATAAACCAATTTTTTTTGGTTTATGCTAACCCTTTACATAGGTACATTTTGTGATAGCTTATCTTCAAGAAATGCAAATCAAATACAATGTCCTCTTCTAAATCGAAGTGTCATTGTTTTACTTCACCCTGAGTCAGCATGGAAATAGGATCAGCAGTAAAGAATGAGTTGCTGAGGTGGTCGTTTGACTACCCACTGTAGTTGACATTATCAAAATCATAATCTTTCCAGCCAGTTAGAGCTCAGACATGGGGCCAAGGTCAATGACACATGTCTCCACTGGGCTGCTCTTATGTTTAACTAATACATGTCATTAAGGAAATCTTTGATTGAAATTCCTTAAAGGATTTGGTTAGACTTGTGTTTAGTTATTTATCCTGATGAGAATTAAACAGTTATACCTAATCATGATTTTTTCCTACAAAGTAAACATTAAATATTTGATGAATGCATTTTAGTAAGTTAGTTAGTTTTGTAAATCCTTCAAAGAATAGAAAATGGAAAAGAATATTGATATTCTAGAGAAGTAATCACATTCCCTCAGATGTTATACTTTGTTTTCTATGAAGGTTAATAGTGATCAGTAACATTATATCTGTTGATAAAACTCTTTCTTTGACATTTATTTTCAAGCAGTAGGTTCATTTTATAGCTAATTTTGCATAATTGCATTAACAGCTACAGTTTTGAAACTGAGTCAACTTATAACTAATTGCTAAAACTCTCTATTTTCCTTTAGGCTAATAAAAAGAATTTTACTGTGACATAAGTTATTTAATAAACTCATAAATGTGGGAAAGAGAGGAATGCATAAGAACCTTATTTCTTGAAAAACTGTTTGTTGCATACATTTATCTTGTATAATTACCGCTTGGTATAATTAATACCATCCTGCATACATGTATCTTTTCAGCATAGAGAGGCTATTATTTTTTTTTTTTTTACTAGGATGTGTTTTCTGCCTATGGCAGTCAATTAAAGAAAGATTTAAAGAAAAACACATATAGAAACAGTACATTATGGCATGATTCTTTGCATTTATATGCAGTTTAAAGCAATTTATAAATATCATTTGCATAACATATTTTGACAGTGTAAACCAAAAATATTAGATATATTTGGATATGAGAAAAATTTGCCTTATGGATTGCACACAATTGAGAGCATATCAAAAACTGAATCTCCCTAAAACCTTTATTTTGAAGCTAGTAAAATAGAATATTTTTTTCAAAGGCTAGAACATTCTATGCTCTGATTAATGTGAAACATTTAAGAAGGATATGAAGAATTGTATTAACTTGCTGTCACTGTATTGTGGGAAGATTGTTTTCTTTTATCATCCTGCACCTCTTTGTCCTCCACTTTTTTATACAACGGCCTCTAGACTGAGGTTTTTTTCCCTTATTTCAGTAACACAAGGGGCAAACAGAGCATCAGCATATAAAAAGATCAATTCTTTCTGAAAGAGACAGTTTTAAAATTTTTATTTAGTACTTCAGATACTATGATCAAAATTTTGAAATCGTGTGATTTTCTTATCCTATATGTATGAAGCTACCTAAGAAAAAGTAAGAACAGATATTTGCGTGCCATTGCTTGCATTCAAACACATTGGATCTTTCATATTCCTATTTGTAGGCTGTAGCCTTCAGCTTGTTAGTTTGGTGATTACCTCAGTAATTTTGCAAGCTCTACTTTATCTCAGATGTGGGTGGGTAGTAATGTAATTAAATAAGTCTATTTCTACATAACTACATCAAATTATTTGAGGTTGTTTATTGTACAGAACTTGGTAATTTTACCTTAAAGTTGAAGTATTTTCATAAAACCTTCAATAAATAAAATGTACAATTTCACCATCAAATGACTTTGCTGCATGTTTGTTTTCTGCCAATATTGATTGAGATGTGTAATGAATAATTGAGCAAATAATCCTTTCAATTATTTTCAAACTCACACAAAGATATACTCAGTTCCATGTAAAAAAAAAAAAAAGTCACACACCCACCTACTACTTAAGGTTTCATCTTAAGTGCAGATCACTAATAAACTTGTTGAAACAGAACAGACATTTCAGACCAGTTCATTCCATCACTACTATGCACTCAGTTGTTCTTAGTAATACATATTTAGGACCTTCTTCAATTCCGTTTAATCAAAAGAACCTGTAAGATCATAAGATTTATGACTCTGACTAGTTGTTTTCTAAAATTACTGTTTTGAGACTGGGTAAAATGGAATTTACAGGGTTTTTTTTTTTTTTTTTTTTTTTTTTTAGAAAGAAAGTTAATATGTAAATAAAATATCTAATTATTTCCTTGACTCCATATGTTTTTTTCTGAGTCACATAAGAAATCTATAGAAAAAATAAATTACAGATATTTTATTTTTTATCCATTGCTATCTGTACATTTCAGCATTTTAGACTGACATGGATGTGAAATGAATAATCCAGTTCCCATTTCATCCTTTTCTTCCAACATTGAATATAGCTTTGGCCAATTAAGATATATTAAAAATCAAGAACTAAAACAAAAAAAAGAACTGAATCCTTATTCTCAATATATGTTTCTTCTCACAAGAAAGACAAACAAGCAAGTCAAACTAAACGGCAGTCTTGGTTCATGAATAAATTCATGCCATTTAATTAGATCAGAAGGCAATATGGTTAAGATAGGATGCATTCTCATTTTGCCCATGTGCAAAGCAGGTAAAATTGGATTATTTTAAATGGTATGTGTTTGAACAATGTTTTATTTCCTCAGACTTTGAGGCAATTATCCTGAAAAACTTCTAAATAGACATTTAGTACCATTCAAGAGAAAACTTTCAAATCTATCTTTTCTCTGTGGAAATAGCTGTCCTCATATTTAATGCTCAGATGTGTCAGGCTTTTCCAAACACTTCCATATGTTTATCAATTTCTTTGCTGCTGAAGAAGTACAATATTACAGAAGTGGGAACCCATAGGGCATTTGGAGTTTAGAAGATATCAAAAAATTTCGCAAAAATATGTGCTTTTTTCCTTTAATTTTGATATCTATCCCCACTGCAAAGTAAATTGGCTCAATATATTTCTGCTTTTATGCTTTTACTATCACAAATATTATTTGACAAGGGTCATCTGATCCACATAAGCTTTCTGAGTATACTTATGTGGCTCTCAAAAGTTTTATTTGAATCAGAAAATTGTTATTTCCATGAATAAACTAGAAGTCAAATGTTGTTGTAGAAGATAGATTTGATTCCACAAGTTTGTTTCCAATGAGGCAAGTTTCTTCAGTGAAAGCAAAAATAAGTCACTACTATCCATATCCAATTTTTAGTTCAGAAAGTCACCTTTGGATTCAAATATGTTTATGATACTCTTGCAAACATAAGGACTAAAAAAAGAAGATTGATTCTCGCAAATCTTGATTTGTTCATTTTATTACCCCTTC
>RJWJ010018954.1:0-30907 GCA_004363605.1 Indri indri
CCTGGTGAACTCAAGGTGCCAAGGAAATAAAAACCGGTCCCTCCTCCCACAAACTCCAGGGATCCCATTAAATGCAAACTGCCTTGCAGTCACTTCGCTGCTCCTCAAAAAGAAACAGGATCGATTTTCCTCTGCCGGGGATCAAAAGCTGGCAGTCTCCTGGTGTCGTGCTGAAGTTTAGACCCACCAGACTTCTCTTCAGAGGAGGATTCCCTGGGTGTCTCCGGTATTCGCAGCCCATGCTGAGGCTGTCAAGCTAGTGGTGAGGAGAGCGGCGTCCTCCTTAAAGACTATAGGTCGAAGAAACAATAAGAAAAGTTTTTGGAGAAGCATTTACAGAAAGGATAATCCCTGGCAAGAGGCTTGTTCTGGTCGAGCAGACACAGTTGAAGGGAAAAAAAAAACCTGCCAGGCGCCTGTGGAATGCTTCCGCCTTTATTTTCTGCACACAGGATCTGCCTGTTTACCTGGCGCATTGAGTTACCAGCAGTACGTGAGAAAGGGCGATTTCAGACCATCTTTCATGGTTCAATAGACTGCAAATCTTTCTCTTGTAGAGCAACGATTCCAAACAACCTTTGCCTTTCCCATTTGTTCAACATCAAATGACTTTAGTAATGAGAGCAGTGCCCCCCAGGATAAAAGCTGTCAGCTGTGACACGGTCCCCACACCTACACTGGCCCTTCTCTTCCAAGGTGTGCCTTTCAATAGTGTCTTTGACCTGGCCTTGAATCGAGGCACCACATGCCCACAAGTCCAGCCCCGGGAGAAATCGGTCTGAATCCAAACATCTGCTTCACCTCCACTCCCAGGCTCCGTTTTGTCCCTTTATGGACAGGTGTGACCTGCTGCCCCCAACACTGTTGTTCCAAGCTGCGTGGGCCATTTGGGGAGGCTTGTTTCTTTGCAAAAGCAAGGATTTTAGAATTCGTGTCCCTGGATTTTTTTTCTTCTTAAGGGAGCTAATAAACATTTTCAAATGTCTGTAAATTGCCAGAAGAAATACGTATCAAGAAGTCTGAGCAGAGCCTCTAATGCGCCGTGGGTAGCTCACAGTTGTGAGGGCCAGTGGGAGGAAGCAGGAGAATCAGACACGCAGGCGTTTGCCTTCACACCTAATCCAAACCCTGGTCCGCTGTCTGATGACATTTCTTCTTTGCTATTTCTTCAGCTGCCTTTTCCTGGGCTCTTGCGAATGTGTAGAAAATTCCAGGCAGCAGGAGAAGGACTTTTGCTGCAGCGCACTGCCAGTGCCATTGCCTGGGTCATTAACGATCATTGATAGTGAAAACTTGGGCTTGGACGATTGGTAAAAAGTAATTATTTACCATCTGCTGTAGGCTCTCAGGTGTAATTACTTAACAATGGAAGTAATTGTAAAGTAAAGGTAATGATAGCGGACAAGTGAATGGCGGATGTTACCCGAAAGGAGATTTTATCCTTATAATCCTTAACTCACTTTCTTTCTTTTTTTCTTCCTTCCTTCCTTCCTTCCTTCCTTCCTTCCTTCCTTCCTTCCTTCCTTCCTTCCTTCCTTCCTTCCTTCCTTCCTTCCTTCCTTCCTTCCTTCCTCCCTCCTTCCTTCCCCTCCCTTCCTTCCTTCCTTCTTTCCTTTCCTTTCTTCTTCTTTCTTTCTTGCTTTCTTACCTTCTATCTCTCTCTCTTTCTCTCCCTTCCTTCCTCTTCCTCCTTCTCTTCCTCCTCTTCTTCTTACTATTATTCTTTTTCTTCTCCTTCTATATAGAGAAAATGTACTAACCATCCATTTGCCCAAACCCCCTCTTGAGTGAACCTTTCTGGAATTCCCTGGATTTCCTCTTCTAGGCTGCCTAGGAATACATGGGCATGCCTGTCTCTGTTTGGGCATGTGTCATGTTATATCATAATGAATTGTTTATATCTCACGACCGGGTCTCCTGTGCATCCCATTTACACGTCTGCTCACTCCCTGGGTCATGAATTACTGAAGCAAAGGGATTTTTGTCTTTCCAGTGTCCACACTGTGCCCACCATGCAACAGACACTCAATAACTCTTTCTGAATGAATGCATGCGTGAATCTCCCTCTCCAAGTCAAACTACTTAAAACACAAATTATTCAACAGCATGAAATTTTTAAGATTATTACCATCAGTGTTGACGGGAAATTTCATAAGTATTTCCAGAGAGAACGACCCATGTCGTTCTCATGAACCAGAGCCCCTGGGTGCAAGTCCCATTGATATTTGTGCTCCTTCACTAAACAAAAGGCCAAATTTAAAGTTTCGGGCACCAGACTAGTTCTGAGGCTATTGCAAATGGGCTTTCTGACAAACCTCATTTTTCCCCTTATTTGCGTTATAAGGGGATGGATACATAGGAAAAATAGCCCCTCTCCAAAATATAATCATGTATTCATCCACTCACTCAGCGCTTATTTCTTGAGTGCCTATTTGGTGCCAGGCACTGTGAGAAGTACTGATGAACACATACTTTGGAAGTCACTGTTTTCTATGACTTAGTCTACTATGGGACACATCTTTTAAAAATATATGTAAATGATAATATAATAGCCTTACTTTGATCACCCAGTGCAAGTATAATGTACTAAGAGAGCACAGGGAAGGAGAGCGATCCCGATTAATGGTATACTAAGACAGAAGAGCTGCAAAGTGGGTTGTGTGGTGGCCAGGCTAGACTTAGAAGGCTGGAATTCATGGATTACTTGTTCATAGAAGGAACAGGTCAAGATTGTTAGGAATTACCGTGCATGAGACCAGACTGTAGAAAAAAACGCAATTTCAGGGCAAGTTCCTTTGACTCCCAGGGAAAGATAGCACAGCTGAGTTGGGGATGCTGCCTGGGAAATGTCCCAGGACCCCTTCCATTCCAGAACATCCAGTAACACCTAGCACGGCCACTGAGCACTACTGAGGGGTGGCTGCTGGAGGGGTATGTTTTGCAGCTATCCTGACCTCTGGAGCCATTCCAGCCCCTCCTCCCACTTCTCCGTTACCTTCCCTCCCTTGGAAAGGTGCTGGTGACAAGCATTGGTGTCCAAGAACATAACTTAACCTGAGTACTTGATCTCTCCAGCTTTCCTGAGAATCCAAGTCAAGAAAAGCAATGCAATTTACAACCCCTACTTTGTGGTGCTGCCAAGCCTTTCTTTAGAAGGCTGTTTTATATTCCCTCCTGAGTTGAGCAAGCCATGTTTTCCTTTGCATATTAAAGGATGAAAATCGAGGTGATGGACATGTTCCCTTAGTACCAGAGTCAGCCGCCAAGTTTCTCCGGCTGACTTTATCTCCTCCTGCAACACTTCACTGCCAGAATGGTCTTCACAGGGAAAACGTAGGAGAGTGCACGTGTTTCTCTCACTCTCTTTTCTTCTAGTGAATTACCTGGGAAGTGACCAGGAAAATGGAAAGTGAAATTCACACACAAGTGGGTCCAAAGTACTGTTGATTTTATAAGATATTAATGCTGTGCTGAACTGAGAGAACAAATTGTGTTTTATATTTAACTGCAGCAAGAGACTTTATGCTTAATAGGTTTTTTAATATAGTTTGACCTAGTACTGTCAAGAGAAAAACTACGTTTTGTTCCCGCCTTACATTCAGGACATGATTTCTGCAGATAAATAATTTGCAACGCAGTTTCTATTACTAGGACAGTGTTTCACACATCTGTTTTATGTTTCATTAATGGTACAACAAATGAAACCATCAACCATCCTGTTTCTCTACATTAATTCAACATATAAGAAAAATGCGTGATGACTCTAGACAGTAAGGACGATTACTGTGTCAGGGAAATCTACTAGTTTACTTACGGATCTTCAAAGGCTGCCAAAGCGCAAATCACCATGCTGGCAAATGGCGATCCAATTTACTGTTTAAATCAGGAAGGAGCGCCATGGTCTCATCCACAGCAGAGCAGTTTAGAACCCATTAAGTACTAACTTAATTTAATCTCTGGTACCAAACCGATGGTGAATAAGTCAATTGGAATGGGAAGTGCCAGCGGGAGAAAGGCATCTTAAAGAATGCCGTTGATGGGACTTCCCAATCTTCTTGAAAAGGTGGAAATCTTGAGTTGGGCCAAAGAGACGGTGCCATTTTCTGTAGTGAGGAATATGAGGGGAGCACTTTATATGCATCCCTCATTTACGCCAGTATTACAAAGACCTGGAGGGATGAGGAGCTCAGCTAGTTTGGTTGTAAAGAAGTCAAGGGTTGAGCTAGGCACTTAGTTCTGAATTCAGTGCAGGCCTGACCCACTATTCTCCATATACAGCAATGACATCTCTGAGGTCCTCTGTAGATACCTTCCTTTGCATCTGTGTTGCAATAACAATAATGTGTTTGTACTAGGAAGGTCACATCTCTCATTTGGTTTTCCTTCTAGCCAAACCATACGCTATGGAGGAGTTGGCTAAAACTACCCAATTGGAGTGATTGGCTTGGACTCAAGGGACTTAGTTCTGCAGAGACTATCTCAAGCCCACCCACTTCACTGGTTCCTTCTCCTCGAGTTCTCCTGAATAGTGCCTTTCATCGTGCTGACTGCTGATCTCTAACATCCTGAATGGCTTCATCTGTGGTATTTGCCACCCACTGACATCCTGCACACTCTTTTATCTCAGAATATTTTATAAGGCCCTTTTGTGATTGGGGTCTAGAAAAAAAAAGTCAGAGTCACAAATTTTACCTTCTTTGCATTTGTGTTGGGGGAACTACATGACCACGATGCAGAATGTGTTAATGAGGGATGTTGAGGGGGATGTGTATAGATTTGAGTGGTAACACTGGAGGCAAGATATCAGGAGAACCCTTATCCAGATGGGGTTTAAGGGTTGACCTGCCAGAGTCAAGTATCATAATATACCAGGAGCACAAAAGAGGGGCATCTAGCTTAACTGTCCTGGGAGATTGTGATCAGGAAATGTTTCCAAGAAAAACATGACAGTTGGCTGAATAAGAAGTACAAAGGGTGGGAGGGTATCCAGAGGCAAAGGTGATAGCATCGTGAAGCATGGAGTGAGGAACAGCGTGGTGGGCTGGGGGCCTGGAGAGGGGAAGGCGAGTTCATGTAAAGCCTGTCTACCATGGTAAAGAGGCTATTCCTTCTGCAGCAGGGTGGGGAGTAGGGACTTGTGTGGTTTCTCTGTGTGAAGGATGAACCCAGAGGACCAAGCTCAGAGGCAGGAAGAGCAAGCGGGAAGGCATGTTCAGCAGTTTGGATAGGGGATAACGACGGCCCAAGCCAGGGATACAGAACAGAGAACAGAGAATCATGGATCATTTGGGAGGGCTGGGGTCCCCATCAGGCTGGGAGAAAAGGTACCTAGGATGGGCAGGGGGCCTAGACACTCTCTTTTGTAACAGGTCACTGAAAGGACAGCTGAGATTCCAGGATCTATTTCAGCCAAAACTTGAGTGAGACCTGCAACAAAGAGGACCTGGAATCTGGGCAGGAGGCCCTCCCTCCCCCAGCCAGACAGCACTGCCTTGCTGCCCCAAGTTGTGGTTGGTCTGGAAGTGAGAGGCACTGGTCCGGGAGGTGGTGAGGTCAGCAGATCTGGAAAGCAAAGGAGGCCAGAACCAGGAGAAACAGGCTGGAGCTGCAAATCCAGGGACACAGCCACAGATGGTCTGTCACTTCTACCTCCCCATTGCTCCAGGAGAGAATCCTGCAAAACAGCCCAATGCACTGCCCCTGCTCAACCCCTCCTCTGACCACAGCACATGGGCTGGGGCGCACACACCCTGACTTCCCCACCACGTATGTCCTGGGCACAGAGGGATCATGTGGTGGTACCAGCAGGTAGCCCAGACCTGACATTTCCAGAGACAAAGGGGACTTGACCACTGCTACCCCCAAATCTACAGGGATCATTCGTTTATTCTTTCATTCTCTAAACATTTATTATAGTTTATGATACGTCCAGCATGATGCCATCTGGCATTATGGGGTGGAGGGTGCCACAAAGAAGTTTTGGATATGGATCTTACCCTTAAGATAGACTGTAGATACTACAGTCTAGTTGGGGAGACGAGGTCAGCACAGAAATAACCATAAAGCAATGTTCAGGCCCACTAGAGAGATTGAAAGATAGGTTATGGACATCCCAAGGAGGGAGCTCTGGGTTTCCTGCTGTGGACATCCCACAGGTACAGTAGAGAAGATGGCAGAGAGAACTGGCCATCCTAGTTAAGGAAAGTGTCCAGAAAAGCTCCAGAAACAGGAAGACTCAGGGAACATGAACGGATTGGCTTACTTACCTGGAAGGACACGGAAGGAAGTTGAGGGGAACAAGATTGATGGGTGGGCCAAAAGGACCTGACATGTCAGACTGCAAGGTTGGAATGGAATCTGCCACTGCAACAAGTCAGTGGGTCATTTTGAGCAAGGAACGATATTTTTCAGGAGCTATCCCAAGCAAGCTGGTTTTTTGCTCCTGACTTAGCCTTAAACCATGAGCGATGTCTCACTCCTTAATTTTTCCCTGCTCTAACTGTAAATGCCAATACAGCATTTGCCTGGCTATAAATGCCAACACTCCCCTTAAGCTTGCAAAAACCCAGTTCTGCTCTGAGTGTGGTGAGCTATTGACTTATTTAAGTTTTTCCTTTTTTCCTTCATGGAAATGCCTTTTTTGCCTCACTGATAAGTCCAAAAGGACACGGGCGCAGCGGGTGCCAAGGCCAAGCCGTATCTGGGGATGTGGAGCATCCATGGAAATTAGAGCTCAGTACTATATATTAAGGACCTTTGTGTAACAAGCACAATGAAATATTCATCCCATTCATAAAGTTCACAAAAATACAATAAAAGTCCCCCAGGGACAACCAGCAATGTTGGAGAAATGTTAATGGTGCCTTCTGATCTCAGAATGCACTCACGGGTCTTAAAATAGAACATCCTGAAGGTGACAGTGATCTTACAGCAAGGGGCAAAAGGAAGGAACATGGGTCAGGGATTCCTAACACCTGACTAACAAAGCTCTAGCTGTCCCTGGGACAAGAGGCACCCACCAGAGCCAGGCCATGGGTCTAAAAAACAGACATGAGGAAGATGAGCACAGCTCTTCCTCCGAGATCAGGGTAAGAAAAAAGGTTACATTTTTCTCCTTAGATTTCTCTTTTCATTTATTGGATGGAAATTCCATTCATCCAGCATTTAGACTGCGTGTCTCTGTTGAGATTATTTAAGCCTTTGTTTTTGCACAATCCCTGCTATTTGTTCTGTCCTTTCTCTGCAGTTAGTCTCCATGTCTGTACACTGGGTTCCCCAGGTCTCATTAGTGTGTAGCTACAAAAGATGCCTCCTTAGTCCTAATAGTATAGGACTCCCTGTTCACATGGGCCTCCACCCTCCTGAGAAGTGCTCCAAGCATGTCTCGGAATTGCCATGGGGCATGAGCTCATGAACATCTCTGTCAGCCTCCATCACCCACCACTTGATGCTCAGCCCAGTGATCTCTGCATATGAAGTAGCTTGAGGAAGTCACACCCTTGCAAGTGCTGATCAGATTTTTCCCAAGAATAAAAATGTTCAGGCCAAGGTGCTGCCTTTAAATGATCCCCAAGCCTCCAGGCTTCAAAGCCACAGGGAGGTTCTAGGTAGCACATCGAAGCAGAAAACATGGCCTTCCATGGCTCCATGCTTCCTTTTCACACTGTGCCTGATGGAGCATTCCGTATGCTCAAATCACACAATTTTCCTTCAGCTTCTCTCTTACCCCTTGTTCCCAAGGGGTAGGGTGGGGGGTGGATGCCACCCTATCTCATCCTCTGCATTGTCTGTATGACTGCCATCTCTCTACCTTGTACCTAGGTTAAAAACATGAAACATCAAATACATAAAAAGTTAAAAAAAAAATAAAACTACACACACACTTACACACGTGCCATCTTCTTCCTCCATGTCTTAGTTTGTTTTGTGCTATTATATCAGAACACCTGAGACTGAGTAATTTATAATAAACAGAGGTTTAGGATTCTGGAGGCTGCAAAGTCCAAGATCGCGGGGCCAGCATTCTGTGAGGGCGTTCCTGAAGTGTCATTCTATGGTGAAAAGTGAAAAGACAAGAGAAGGGGAGAGAGAGTGTGTGAGCAAGGGGGGACAAACGCACTGCCATGATAACAGCATCGATCCACTCATGAGGGTGGTGCCCCCAGGACCCAAACACCTCCCGTGAGGCCCTGCCTCTCAACACATTGGGGAGCAAGTTTCCAACACATAAAACTTTGGGGGACACATTTGAACCATAACACTCCCTCATCTACCAAAACACTAACGTTCTAATACATACCAGCTCACCCAGATGATTGAGAACCAAAAGCCTCCCAGCCCCACAGGCAACTCTAAATTCCGTGCAGGGCTCATCTAAGCCCTCCTGCTACACGTTAAACAGATCCCCCACCTTGTCATAAGGCTGGTTTTTTACAGTCATTTACAGCCTAAAACCGGTTTTCACAATTGGCACTCTTCTGGTGTCAACTGTTGAAATCTGTTTGCCAAAACACTGCCTCATGCAAGCCTCCAATTTGTTGCTGAATTGCTGTTCTTTGTTGTAAAAGGACAGTTTACCATTTTGGGCAAAGAACTGGGTTTTATAAGTGTTTATATGGCAATTTGTAGAACAGCATTTTAAGATAACTTCAGCAGATAGCTGTCAGGACAATATTTGCCTTCTGCAGAATGATGAACTAGAACAAGCATGAGCTTTGGTGTCAGACAGACACCGGTTTGAATCCCAGCTCTGCCAGTTACTGTCTGTGAGACTTTAACTCCTCTGAGTCTCAGTTGTGAAATACAGCCCATAATTTGTGAGGATTAAATTAGATGACATATATATGACTGATAGTTAGAGTAAAGGGACTTAATGAATGGTGGCTACCATTATTTATATCATTATTAAAATAAATCGCATTGCCTAAGGCTACAGAGGAAAACATTTCTAAACACTTGGGGTAACCAAGAATGGCACATGCACGGAACTCACGCTGCCTCTCTCTACTTCCAAACTCCAGCAAACATCATGAATTAATAACCATACTCCCCCACTGAGGCTAAACGTGGCCTCAGAATCATCAACACAGTGTCACAAGCAGCCACTGCTGCTATTTATTTAGTAAGTAAAAATACAGGAGGCTCACCTACATTTGAATTTCAGATAAACAATAAATAATTGTTTAGTATAAGTATGTCCATGTAATATTTGGGACAGACACTAAAAAATACACTAAAAATTATCATGCTAAAAATTATCCAATGTTTATCTGAAACTCTAGTGTGACTGAGAATCCTGTATTTTATTTGGCAATCCTTAAGGTCTGCATCTGAATTAGATTAGATGGCATATATAAGACTGACAGTTAGAGTAAAGGGACTTAATAAATGGTGGCTACCATTATTTATATAATCATTAAAATAAATTGCATTGCCTAAGGCTACGGAGGAAAAACAATTCTAAACACTTGGGGTAACCAAGAATGGCACATGCATGGCACACGTGCCATCCCTGGCCTCTATATTTATCATGACTCAGGGCTATCAAATAACTAAAACTCAGTTCTACTAGTTTTAGGGATAAAGGTACCTATTAGATTACATGGCTGGGAATTGCAGAGGCACCAGTGGATTCAAGGGCTCAAACACTAGGTGAGGTCTCTAGCCCTTTCTCCAGACCTCAGGCCCACTTCCCTGTTGGCTTCTTCTGCAGTTCAGCTCTCTCCTTCTGCCAAAGAGAAAGGATACCCCAATGGCAGCTTTATTTATTCCCAACTTAACAACTAGAGAATTTCTGTCTCCCAACTTTTCTACATCAACCCAGGGCAACTCTGACTGGCCTAGTGTGGGTCTTGCGCCCACCTCTAAACTTACCCCTGTTGCCATCAGGACAGGCCTAGACTGGACCATGGGTTGGTGCCCATGGGTGGGGTTGGATTAAGACACCCTGACAGGTAGTTCCACCAGGATCATTTGGCATGGGAGGGGTACCATTCCCAAAAGAAGCAGGGCGCTGGTCCGTCTTCATTCTGTTTTGTCTAATACATAGAATTAGAGAATGACTTTAATACACAGAGGGTCAAAATATGCACCTGAGAAATAAATATGTGATAAACTACAGTAAACCCAAGGTACTAGGGCATTTATGAATAGTGACCTGTCACAAGCAAATATCTTGTTGCAAGAAAGATGCAGGGAGAGAGAAAGAGGGAGTTTTTGTGAGTGATTGACAGGGACAGTAAAAATTGCTAGTAACTGTCCCTTAGGGAAGCATTTTTGACTCAGTATTGGTTTTCGAGCTATTTCAAAGCACAGAAAAATGCCCTGTTTTCCTCATGTCATTGAAGCATCTGTCTATCAGAACACAAACGGATGACTACAAAAGGTGCTTAAAGAGTTATTCCCCTTCCAAGGTTTACAGCTATACGTGTTGAGAGTAAATGCAAGGGCTCTGTAATGAAACTGTCAGGGTTTGAATCCCAGACCCAGCACCTGCTTGCTGATGAACTTGAACATACCGCCTCATAGGACAGGTCCAGCACTCCTGCACTGCGGTGCCCTTGTACCTGGGACAAGGGTCCATCCTCAGGGTAGGCAGGGATGTCTTGGGCAACAAAGTCTACAAGCAAACAAAGTCTCCATGGAAGGGGGCAGTGGGCAGGGCAGGAAATAAAATCCAAACAGATCACTCATGTGAGAAAGCGGGCTCACCCCTAACCCATCTCCATCACTGTGTGGAATCCCAGGATCCTGTGGAACACTTTCTATGCATACAAACATAACATCATATAACAAAAATAACTGTAACACAACTAAAGATGAGTTCTCTAAAAGGGGTATATCCAAAATGCCATGGGGAAACAGAGAAGGTATGGGGGCTGGGGGTGGAACAGTAAGTCCTGAGGGGACGTGTTCACCAAAAAAAGGTGGGATCTAAGCATGACTTTAAAGGATGAGTACGAGTCCACCAAATAGAAAAGAGAGGCAACAGCCCAAGCAGACAACAGAGGCATGAATATGCATGGTATTATCTCCCAACCTTTTGACTCTCAAACCTCACATGTTCACCTGCTACACAGTCAAAGGCTCTCGTATTCTGTTTTAAAAGAGAAAAATATGTAAATAATTTTCTGTATTGATTTTTTTTAAAAACTAGGAATCAAACACCATCGCATCTTCCAACGACATCAATCTTCTGGAGCGTCATTGTGAATCCCAGGGGAACCACTTGGGAGTTCTTCATACCTGACATGTATGGACAACATGAGAAGTGTGGGGAGAGGAAACTAAATGGACCAGAGGAGAGTGGCAGGAAAAAAACTAGAAGAGCAAAAGGGGCATGGCTGCAAAGTCTCATGTGCTGTGCAAAGCATGCGAACATTATATGATAACAATAAGCAAAGGGAATCCAGGAAGGTTCTTCCTCAAGACCAAATGTCATACTGTCAAATGGTAGGTCACTTTCATAACATTTATAACTATAGCCGTGGCAAGCAGCTTCTACAACAGCTCCCAGTGAACAACACTTCCATGTGCTCACACCTTCATTATGACCCTTTCCCCCTGAATGTGGTCTAGACCTAGGGACTTCCTTCTAATGAAGAGGCTATAGCAAAAAATCTTCTGTGATCAGTTACAACAAGACTGTGTCCTCTGTCTTTCTGGTCTTCTCTTGTCCTCTCGCTTGCTCACTCTAACGGAGCCAGGTGCCACGTTTGAGCTCCTTGAGCTGCACCATGGAGCAGCTCAGTGCCAAGGAACAGAGGAGACTTCTAGCCAGCAGCCTGGGGGTAACCAAGGCCCTCAGTCCAGCAGCCCACAGGGAACTCAATCTTACCAACAACCACATCTGTGAGCTTAGAAGCAGATCTCACCTCAGTCGAGCCTTCAGATGAGACTGCAGCCCAGCCAACACCTTCATTGTAGCCTTGTCAGAGACCTTGAGGCAGAGACATATAACTTAGTCATGCCAAGATTTCTACCACACAGACACTGAGATAGTAAGTGTTTTTTTTTAAGCCACTAAGATTTGGAGCAATGTGTCCCACAGCAATATACGACTAATACAATAGCTAACATTTATTTAGCACTGTGTTAAGCAGTGTATGCACATTCGTGATCTCATCCAGTCTTCAGGGGAAACAATGAGGTAGAATCATAATCCCATTTTACAGATGAGCATCCTGAGGCTTAGCCAAGGAACTCTTTAGGAACTCTTTCAAGCTCACAGAAGTGGCTAAACTAGGATTCTGATTTTAATCTTTTTTACCCTAGAATACTAGTTCTGAACCACTGCACTGTACGTTGTCTTGAACACAGCAGAGTGCTGTGGGGGTGGGAGGTTATGAAGGGCATGGGAAGGGGGCAAGAGGCACATGGACTTCTGAAAAACCCCTCAGTGAGTCTACAGAAGAGTGGAGAGTAACTAAGAGCTGATAATTTTATTTCACCTTTAAAGGCTATTAAACACAACATGCTGCAGTGGAATTAGTGACCTTATTAAAACATTTATTCACACATTGCTACTTGATAAAATCGTGAGTTAATAAATCTTTTTACACCTACAAAGGATACAACAAACCATTCATCTGAAGGAAAACCATCTGGCTTCCTCAACTCTCTGGTTCATTTCAGGAGGTACTAGATTCTTTAAAAAGCCAAT
Organism: Indri indri; assembly: GCA_004363605.1. Classification (NCBI taxonomy): domain Eukaryota; kingdom Metazoa; phylum Chordata; class Mammalia; order Primates; family Indriidae; genus Indri; species Indri indri. The sequence goes on from RJWJ010018954.1 coordinate 12,662, forward strand.
CAGAGACTTTGGGAAAGAAGAGATCTCCATGAGACTCCCGGTTCCTCCTAACCCGGAAGCACACTGCCAGAAGCCCTTCATGCCAGCCCACCTACCCACCCATTCCTCTGACTCACCCTTCATCTGTTCGTCTGGCAGTGTGTTGGGAATGCTCTCCACAGCCAAGATAGCTTCACAGTCACCTGGGAGGAACAATAGGATTGACAGGAGTCCAACATGGAAGAGGGCAGGAGCAAAGGACAACCGTCTGTCTGCCAGTTTTGCTGGTACAATGCGAAACTGCTTTCAGAGAAGACCTGCAGGCTTGGTGTGAGAGGGAAAAGTCCAAGCACCTGCGGCAGGTGCAGGTATACAGGACGGTGGGAAGAGGGGATGGGCAAGGTATCTTCTCTGGCCCACAGACACACATCTCCTTTCTCAGGGAGGTATTATACTGCCTTTTCCAGCTCTACTGTCTGAATCTATTCACAATCTCCTTTCTCCCACTACTCATCCATCCCTCTTCATCCTTCAACTGAGGAGCTTCCTCTTTCCCCTTAACCATCTCTAACAAAATGGCTGTTAGTTAATTTCCCGGAGACTCCCTAGAATCAACCCTGCATTGTAAATGGCAGGTATAAGGAACTTTCTACTGACCAGGATAATGAGAGAAAGAGAGGCGTTGGTTAAAACAAAACTAGTCAAAGTGTGGTACAAAATGTATAGGAATGTCAATTTTCTAAGCTAAAATTATATCCAGCATTTAAGAACACATTTGTCATCCTACAGAAGTGATCTAAATGTGTAAACATAATGCAATACTTTAGAAACACAGAACATGGTCTAAATTGCTTGAATAAAAAAGTGGCCCAAAGTTTAACATCTGTTAAAATAATTAGTCATTGTTACATTTTTCTCAGATGAATTCTCTTTTCTATGTTCCTAATATTAAGAGTGGACCTCGCTTGGGCAGAGGCATGGCACTCCCTTCGAGCTCCTTCCTTTTGGTCTCCTCTCATTTCAGGCCAACAGCCTCACAGCCACACCCCATCACGTAGAAATGAACAACTCCCTGCAGAGCTGGAATTGGCTGCACCCCTACCACATGTCAGGTAGCATAATAAGACAATTACATACAGTTTTTCATTTAGTCTTTATAATAACTGTAAGAAGGTTTCTGCATTTCACAAAGGAGGAAACTGAGGCTCGGCGAGATTTGGTAACTTATCCCGCTAGGAAGTGATGGAGCAGGAAGTGAATTCAGTCAGTCTGACCCGCACCCTGGTGCAGCTCCCAGCCCGTGATCTGTTTATTTTTCATTTCCAGGGTGGACCTGGAAAGCTCCTTTCAGAGGAGCTATTGGCAGGGGGATGGAGCCACACACGTTAGGCTATAATATCAGGGAGGGATCAGCTGCCATTGTTTTTCCAAAGCCTAGCTCTGCACCTGGCCTTAGGTAAACTGCAATAAATATTGGTTGCATTAAATTTCAAACAATTAAGTTTATCACAAATACTTTGCTAAATTTCTGTTTTATAAATTGTAGTCTGTAAACATGTTAATCCTCTCTTAAACAGCACAAAGGCAAATGGCCAAGTGCAGGAGTGCTGGTCTTTGGTACTGATTTAACCTGGGTTGCCCCCAGAAGGCAGGCAGTCTATTTTGATACGTGATCCCAGTGAAAACAGGAATGGGGAACTGGAAGAGAGAAACAGCAGAGGAGGGAAAGCTGATACAAAAGTAAGTCCTGGAGTTAGAAACCACTGGGGACAACGGGGGAGGGGGGCCACATGGGGCAAGATCCCACCAGCACTCTGGGGAACCAGGTACAATGTGCCACAGAATTCTTCATGGGAAAGACAGAAAGAGAAGAGTATTTACCCAAGAGCTAGTCCCCCCTGGGGAATTATTGCATCTCACTTCCAGGCTACACCATATGAATGTCAGGTGGGAGTCTGTAGGTTATCAGAGTAGCCCTGGGCAGAAAGCGAGAGGTGTGGGTGCAACTCAGGTGAGGTGCTGGCTGGTCACACCTGTGGGAAGCAGGTTGCTACAGTACCGGCTAGGGAAGGAGGTAGGCTGAGTGGCTGTGAGGTGGGCCACAGGAAGTGTCCACCTCAGTGTCCCCATGGGAGCTGGGGGCTGGAGGGAGGGGAGAGATACTGGTTAGAATGCAGGAGGGCACCTGAGGTCTAGCCTAATCCTAGTTCAGAGACCATTTGAAAAGTGCATTTCCTCACTCTCAATTCAACAAATTGGAGGTCTATGCAGATTAAAAACCATCCTTTTAAAATGCAAATAAGAAAGAGGGCCAAGGTTAATTCTACTGGTCATTTAAACCTGCTGTGAAAACCTTAATGGGATTGCCTTTTAAAAACCCTTGGAGGCGACCTAGGAAGCACGGCTTTGGATAGAAGGTGATGCCGGAGGGATAAAGAAAGATAATGAATGACTGTCATATCCAGTAAACACACAGCAGGGTGCTTTATGCGCAGAAACATTGGTCATGCCAAGTAAGGCCTGTGTAATGTATCCGTGTAACCTGAAGCCGCATCACTGAACCAACAACTCATTGTTAGTAGTAACCTCACTTACGAGAAGTATAAAAATATACCTCCAGAAGTGGCAGATGACACATTTTTTATGACTTTAGAAAAGTTTTAGAATTCTCAGCCATGTTCACAATGAGGACTTTTTATTTCCTTGGGAATCACTGGGCTATGCAGGTAATTTGGAGTTTTAGCAACTTGGTTGTCAAAGCGTGTGTGGAGTGTAGGGGTGTGGGGGGCAGGCTCCCTGGCCGCTGCTTACCAGAAAGGATTCTGCTGGAAGAGCTGTAATTGCTGGGCATATTAGTGGGGAAACAATGGGCTCCCCCCACTAATTATTATTATTATAGCAAGCTCCAATAAAACATGTATTGTATTTGATGCCAGGCACTATTCTAAGCATTTTATATACACTAACTACAGTGGTCCCCACTTATCCACAGGAGATGCATTCCAAGACCCCCAGTGGATGCCCAAAACCACAGATCTGAAATCTATATATTTTGTTTTTTTCTATACATACCTACCTATATTAAAGTTTAATTTATAAATTAAGCATAGTAAGAAATTAACGATAACCAGTAATAAAATAGAACCAATTATAACAATATGCCAGTATAACTACTATTGTGACTTGGGGCCGTTATAAGTAAAATAAGGGTGACTTGAAGACAAGCACTGAGACACCAAGATGATCTGATAACCCAGATGGCTGCTAAGTGATTGACAGGCAGGTGGCACAGACAGCATGGAGACACTGGACAAAGGGAAGATTCACGTCCTGGACAAGCAGAGCTGGAAGGTGTAAGAGTTCATCACGCTCCTCAGAATGGTGGGCAATTTAAAACTCATGAATTGTTCATTTTTGGAATTTTTTATATAATATTTTCTGACCGTAGGTAACTGAAACCATGAAAAGCAAAACTGCAGGTAAGAGGGAACTGCTGTAATTATGAACAGGTGCTAGCACTATCTATATTTTGAGGAAACTGAGACGTCGGACACCAAGGAACTTGTTCAAGGTCACACAGTGAGTAATGGTAGAGATGTGATTCAAACTCAGGCCACCAGGCTCGAGAGTCCTGCACTTGAGCACTTTGACTATAGACATACTTAGGGAGGTCTGTGTGCATCCTTCCTGGCTGGGAGAAGCCAGGGACTAGAAAGCAAACGCCTGTGGGCACACTAAGCTGCAGGCATCTGGGATAGGGGCTGGGGCTGGGCGAAGCCCACAGCATCCTGAGCATTCATGCTTCTCCAACAGAAGCCCATCAGAGGAGAATGCTGGGTCATACAGAGAGAACTGTGAGGCGTGTGAAAACTTGACTCCTCCTATGCACCTGGTGCAGAAGCCGGGGTATGCGTGTGTGTGGGCGCATTCACTCACCTCTGTGCGTTCAGCCAGGTTACCAGCATCTCTCACCGGGGTTACTGCAAGCACCTCGTCCATAGTGTCTCTGGTTTTGTTCTTGTTCCCTCCTGCTCATACTTTCCGCGACAGACAACATGATCTGTTAAAAAGGCCAACTAAGTCATTTCACCCCTTTGCTTAAAATATTTTAGCAGCCTCCCATTGCACTTTGAATAACATCTGAACTTCTTGCCGTGGCCTGCTCAAGCCTTGCATAATCAAGCTCCTACCCGTCTCTCCAACTGCATCTCTTGTGCCTTTCCCTGCTGCTATTGAAGGGACAGGCACACTGGCCGTCTTCCAGCCAAACCCACTGCCTACCTCGAAGCCCTCCACAAGCTGCTTTCCTCCTGGCATTCTTGACCTGCCAGTTCCAATTCTTTTCAAGTCAGGTGGAATAACATCTGGGAAAGATAAGAATCTCCAGCAATCCACATCTATACAGTGGATTTGGGGTTTAATGAATTTAAGAGATATACAAAAGCCCTGGAAAATGGAGCACATATTCCAGGCTTGTCTGTACGACTGAGAAAGCTCATTTCTAGCCATGTTATTGCTCACATTCCTTTCTCCGAAGCTGTCCTTTCCTGTTTCCAATAACAACCGCAATACCCTTCACTGCATATTAACTCCCTTTCCCCTTCCCCTTTCTTAGCCTTGGACATTCTCCCCATCACTTACAATCTTCCAGCTTACCTAAGAGTTGACATTTCTCCCTTAAGCTGTTGTCCACCCCTTGCAGGACCAGTTTCTCTACGCAGGTGGCTCAGATCAGATAGGGGTTTCGTAGTAATTGTGTATGAAAAGAGAATCTAATTGGGATATTCATGTCACTATTCTTAAAGGTCACCTTCCTTGTCCAAGTCATTGCAGCTTCCAGGGCTATTTCTGAAGCTTTGCTTTAATGACATAACACTACTGGGGTCACATGCCTCTGCATTGTACCCTGGAAAGAAGTCAGCACTGTCGCCTCTCCTGCTCCCAATCCTTTGTTTTATTAGTTAGTTCAGAGTCTCCATCTCTGCTCTAAAATGCCATCTGGGAGCCTCTGCCGCTGCAGCTGCCCTGTGCAAAGTCCCCACGTGGGCCCAGGATGCCACGTCCACACCCTCCAGTTGATTTCTGTAGCAGAAGAGCAGCTAAGCCGACATGAAACAAGGAGGCTTTTTCTGATTTCTGGGACAGCTGCCTCACTTTGATTGAATTATATTTAAATAACTTAGGTTTTAGGAGGATCAAATGAAGAATGTTTTCTGAATGGGTTCAAAATCAACTTCCTTAAATTCCTGCTCTCAAAACCATTTGCTTGAAGATTTACCGGGTGGCTCATCAGCCAGCCGAGAAGTTCCGGCCTAGATTTGGGTCTCCTTTCGAAATGATTTTGTAAGCCCACAGGCCCTCACTAGATGATGGGGGAAAAGCCCATCTGCTCTTTACCACCCCTGGCACCACTATAGAGCTCTTTGTTAATGAATCCCAAATAGCAGTTACAGAAAGAAGCACAAGTTTAGCTGGAGTTTTCTGTTCCTGTGCATTTTTTTTTCAATCCCCAGGGAAAGCCTCAACATCTTTTCCAAACCCCAAGATGTCCATTAAGTTGCCATCAAAAAAAAATGGTGTTCCCTGGAAATGATTTCAATTCTGATCTTTTTCATATGTGTTTAAAGAGGTGCCTGGGTCTGGGACTTTGATTGCCGAACACCTAATGCCTGGCACAAGGTGATGCTTTAACAAACTCACCATAGCCATGCTCAGCTATCACGAATACTGTCTTCAGGAAAAGAAATGTAAGTCACTGCTTTGTTCTAGTTTTGGAATGTCAGCAATTAAAGATAAGGATGATAAAGGAGCTAAAGTGAATTGGGGGCTTAATATGTGCCAGGTTCCGTGGTAAGCTCATATTATCTCATTTGATAGTCTCAACTGCCCTGGGGTGACTTAACTGAAGCTTGGAGACCTTAACTAAGGTGCCCAAGTTCCCACAGCTGGTAAGCGGTGGAGCCTGGATGTGAAATGACATCTGATTCCTGAGCCAGTTCTCTTAAGTGCTCTTTCCTAAGGTACCTTCGGGAGGCCCTCGGCATCTTTGCTAAGTAAGCCCTTACAAACCAAGACACGTTTTCTTCCTACCTGCCATTTTCCTTAAGCTTTTAAGAAATGGCTCTTTGTTTTTCTTGAGAATTAAGACAAGGGAATGTCAGGCACAACGTATGGAAAAAAAAAAAAAAAACCAACAAATAAATAAATAACTAAATGGATGTTTTCTTTGCTTTAAGTGCATTTTTTAAAATCTTTGAGCTCCTTGAAAACACTGCAGTGGCCAAAATAAAACGTAAAGAGCTGAAATATCGAATCATGCAGAAAAAGTAATAATTTTTACATGATATAGCATCCAGAGATGAATTTAGTAGAAAGTAACTCCTCATTGGTAAAGGCAAATTTAAGGAAATAATGGCTTACCAACTGGTACACAAAGGGAAAACAAAAAAAAAAGTCTATTTCCATTACGACTGTGATCCAAGAACATGGCTAATTCATCCTTCACCATGTGAGGAAGGAAGAAGCACAGAGAGCCAGAAAATTGGAGTATTTAAGGTCACACAACCTCACTCCACCATAGCTGGGTCATTTTCTTTCATTCACTCAAAATATTGATTGACCCTCTACTGTGTCCCAGGCACTGTAGCCTTAACAGCAGTCAGCAAACAGCACAGAAATGGTCCTCGCTTTATAAAGCTTATGATTACACCTGGTATAATATCACTATCACAAAACTCAGGGGTGCAGATGTGAAACTTTATTTCTTTATAATTTATTTCTCAAGGCTTATATTCTTTCGGTGACAGAAAACGATCTTACCAATTCAAAGTAAAACTCGGATCCTTCTGGATTAATATGTGGTCTCTTTTAGGTGAAAAAGCAATTCAGGTCTTCCTCCTTCCCTTTTCACCGTTCTGTGGGGGTAATTTAAGTTCTGGGGATTCTAGGGAAAACCGGGGTCCCATTCCCACTAGTCTGTTGTCTACACTGGCCTTCACTGGGTTCAGTCTAATCTTTCTGTGCCCATATCCTCAGGTTCTGGGCTTTGTGCCTCAGGTCCAAGTTTTCACAATGGTCTTTGGACTCCAGGCATGACCACTCTGAGTCATCCTTGTCCCAAATCCAGACCACTTTGAGTCAGCCCGCAATCTCTTGTCATGCCTCTCCCCATGATGAATCTTGCCTGCTTTCTCCTTCTATCCTACGAATAATAGTGCTTTTTTGATTCTCAAAATCCTTGGTGTAAATCGATAAACTGAACTTTGTGAAAACTAAAAACGTCTTCTTCTCAAAAGAGACTGTTAAGAAAATGAAAACACAAACCACAGAGGGGGAGAAGATATTCACAAAACACATATCTGCCCTAGAACTTATCTCCAGAATGTATTTAAAACTCTTACAACTCAACAATATAAAGACAAACAATGCAACTTTTTAAATGGTCAAAAAACTTGAGCAGACACTTCATAAAAGAAGTTATATGAATTGCTAATAAGGACATGAAAACATACTGAACATCACTGGTCAGCAGGGAAATGTAAATTAAAATCACCGTGAGTTACCACTTCACATCCATTAGAATGGCTAGCATTTAAAAGGCTGATAACATCAAGTAAGGCGAGGATGAAGAGCCCCTGGAACTCTTAAATGCTGGTGTGAATATAAAATGGTACAACTACTTTGGAAAACAGTTTGCCATTTTCTTGCAAAATAAAACCTACATCTATCCTATAAAACTACCCTAAGAGAAATTAGAATATGTGCCCACAAAAATCCTTGTACAAGAATGTTCATAGCAGCTTTATCCACAAGGGGTAAAACCTGAAAATTTCAAGTATCCATTAGCAGAAGAATAGATAAACAACCTTAAACCCACACAATGGAATACTGCTTAGCAATAAAAAAGGACAAACTATTCGTACATGCAACAATATGGGCAAAGCTCAAAGACTTTACATTGATTGAAATTAGCCAGACATAAAAGTATAACTCCAGGTACATAAAGTCCTAGAACAGATAAACCAGATTATTGTGATAGAAGGAAATCAGGATATGGTTACCTCTGTAGGAGGTAAAGGGCATCTTGACTATGAAGGTCACAAGGAAATTTACCAGGGTGAAAGAAAACGTTCTCCGTATTCAGTGTGGTGGGGGTTACCGAGATGTATACGTTTTTCATAACTTAAAATTTGTACATTTTGTTGCATGTAAATCCTGCAGCAACTTAAAGAGGAAAATATGTTTCCTTCAAAAAGCTCGACTTTTGGCTTTCAAAGCTAGTCTTCCTTGTTCTGATTTTCAAAATGAAACGTTTAGAAAATCAGTTGTTTTTTTTGTTCAAGACTGCACGTGCCCTCTCCTGAAGGTGGTTGACATGAACAGCTGTTCCTGGAGGGGGAGTAGTCAGGCCATGGTCAGGTGTATTGGGAGCATGGTGGTGGCAAGTGGCTGTGTCACTGACACAACCAGTGTGATCAGACATGATCTGCCCACGGCCTACTGGAAGAAGCGGGTCATAAACACGCAAACAACAAAGTAATGTATAATTATAACCTCTGCTGAGAGCTATGACTAACATAAGCAGGTGCAATAATAATTTTGGAGGGAAGACTATTTAAATAGCTTTGTCACAGAAGCCTTCTGCGATGATGTGATATTGAAGCTGAAAAATGAAAAGGAGCTAACCAGATGAAGTACCAGGGTAAAGTGTCCTGGGTAGAGGAAATGGCTCACAAAGCACCCTAAGTGGGCGAGAGTTTAGAGTGTTCGGAGAGCCTAGAGGGGATGAGCGTGACCAGCATGTGTTGATCAAGAAATGAATGAAACAAGATGTATTAGGAAACAAATGCTGTGCAGGGCTTTCTTCGTGGGTCATGGTGGAGAGCTTGGTTTGCTTTAAATGTACTAAGAAGTTATTTGGACTTTGAAGTGTGTGTGTGTGTGTGTGGGGGGGGGGTAACACGTTCCAATTTATGTACTTTTAAAATACAATCATGTATCACTTAATGATGAGGATACTTTCTGAAAATTGTGTCCTTGCAGGCAATTTTGTCAAACCTAGATGTACAGCCTACTGCACACCCAGGCTATATAGTGTTGCCTACTGTTCCTAGGCCACAAACCTGTACAGCGTGTGATTGTACTGAACACTGTAGGCAGTTGAAACACAATGGTAAGTATTTGTGTATCTAAACACAGAAAAGGTACAGTAAAAATATGGCATTATAATCTTATGGGACTATCATCATAGGTATGGTCCATTGTTGACCAAAATGCGTTCTACAGCCCATGACTATAGTATTATTGAGTTATGATGGATGTGCAATGAACTACATATATTTAAACTACAAAATTTGATAAGTTTTGACATATTTATAAAGTTTTGACATATTTATGAAATCGTCAACAGACATTGGCTATCTTCAACATTACCAAAATTCTCATCATTCTCCTATGCAGTTTTTTCTTACTACCCACTCAGTCCCCACCCACATCACCAGGCAACCACTAAGCTGCTTTCTGTTACTATTGATGAGCTGCATTTTATGGAATTTGACATGAAAGTAATCTTACATAATTTTCTCGTTTTGTGTGGCTTCTGTCACTCAGCATAATTATTTTGAGACTAATTCATGTTGTTGAATGCATCAATAGATTATTCTCTTCCATTGAGGAGTGGTTTCTCATTGTATGAGTATAGTAATACCACAATTTATTGGTTCATTTAGCTGTTGATGAACATTTAAATTATTTCCAGTTTTTGGTGTAGTAATAAAGAATATTTTCTTAAGGTATTAAATAAAGAATAATCTCTTCCAGTTTTTGGCTATTACAAGCAAAACGGCTATGAACATTTGTGTACAAATTTTGGTATGGACATATGCTTTCATTTTGAGGGGAGTTAAATAGGAGTAAAATGGCTGAATCATGTGGTAGGTATATGCTTAGCATTTTAAGAAGCTATACAAGTGTTTTCCAAAATGGTTATACTATTTTACATACTCACCAGAAGTGAAGGAGAGGGTCTGTTGTTCCATATTCTCACCAAAACTTGACAAGTTAGTTCTTTGTAATTTTAGACATTCTAATAAATAAGCAGTGGTATCTTATTGTGCTTTTAATTTGTATTTTCCTAACACAGGGCAATCCTGACGAGGTCAATCATTTTTTTCATATGTTTGCTATCTGTATATCCTCTTCGACAAAGTATCTGCTCAAATCTTTGTTATTGAATTATCTTACTATTGAGTTTTGAGGGTTCTTTATATATCCTGGATACAAGTTGTTTATCACATATGTGAATTACAAATATTTTCTCTTAGTTTGTTTTTAATCTCTTATTTTCCACTGTCTTGGAATATCAAGTTTAAGTTAATTCGATGAAGTCCAATTTATAATGTGTTCTTTCATGGATCATGTTTTGGTGTCTGCAAAGTCTTTACCTAACACTAGGTCACATAGATTTTTCTCTTAGGTTTTCTTCTAGAAATTTTATAAATTTGAGTTTTACCTTTAAGTCTATGATCCATTTTGAGTTAATATTTTTTAAGGTGTGAGATATAAGGTGTCACCTTTTTTTTTTAATATTGCTTACAAGTATCCAATTGTTCTAGCACAATTTTCTCAAAGACTATCCTTTCTCCACTGAATTGTCTTTGCACTTTTATCAAAAATTAGTAGAGCACATAAGTATAGGTCTATTTCTGAGCTCTCTATTCTGTTCCCTTGATCTATTTGTCTAACTTTACACCAATGCTACACTAGTATAGTTACTATAGCTTTATAAGAAGACTTGAAATCAGTTAGTGTAAGTCCTTCTTTCTTTTACTTTTAACCTGTTTGTGTCTTTGTATTTAAAATGGGTTTCTTGTAGGCTGAGTAGAGTTCTTGCTTTTGTGTGAAATCTAATAGTCTCTGTCTCCTAATTGGAATACTTAGGCCATTTATACTTAATGTATTTTTAAAAATATGTTTGAGTTTAAACTACCATTTTGATATGTGTTTTCTATTTGTTTCATCTGTTTTTTCTCACTTTTTCCCTCTTTTCCTTCCTTTTAGTAAGCTGAGTATTTTTTATGATTACATTTTATCTCCTTTGTTGGTTTATTAGTTATAACTCTTTGTTGTATTTCTATAGTGGTTGCTTTAGGGTTTATAATATACATCTTTAACCTATTAACATGTATCCACAAGTGATATTAATAGATCACTTCATGTATAGTATAAGATCCTTACATCTGTATACTTGTAGTTCTTTCTTCCTTGATTATGTGCTATTTTTGTCATACATTTCATGTTCTATATTATAACCCTCATTATATATATTTATTATTTTAGTTTTAAATGGCCAATTATTTTTTTAAAGATTTAAATAATAATAAAAAGTATTTTTTGTTTACCTAAGTTGCCATTCCTGATGGTCTATATTCCTTTGTGTAGATTCAGATTTTCTTTAGTCTCACTTCTTTCTGAAGGATGTCCTTTAAAATTTTTGTAGTGCAGATCTACTGGTGATAAATTGTTTCAGAAAAATGTTTTATTTTATCTTCATTCTTGAAAAAAAATTTTACTGGATATAGAATTCTGGATTAATTTTTTTTCCCTGTACTTCAAAGCTATTGCTTCACTGTATTTTGGCATGCATTGTTTTGACTAAAAGTTTTGCCTCATTCTTATCTTGACCTCCTCTATGTAATGTATTCTATTCTCCACAAACTTTTAACATATAGTAGTCCTACCTTATCTGCAGGGCATATGTTCCAAGACCCCCAGTGGATGCCTGAAACTGCAGATATTAATAGTACTATATTTTCTTCCTATTTGTACACACTTAAGATAAAACTTAATTTGCAAATTAGGCATAGTACAATATTAACAACAATAACTAACAATAAGACAGGACAATTATAACAATATACTGTAATAAAATTTATGTGAATGTGCTCTCCTATGTGCTCACTCTTGCTCTCTCTCTCTCTCTCTCTCTCTCTCTCTCTCTCTGTCTCTCAGAATATCTTGTTATACTTTACTCACCTATTTTTGAACCATGGTTGACCATTGGTAACTGAAACCATGGAAAGCAAAACTGCAGATAAGGAGTAACTATTGTATTCTCTTATCACTGGTTTTAAACGATTTCATTATGCCATGTCTTGGTGATGTTTCCTTTATGCTTTTGTGCTTGGAGTTCATTGGGAATGTTTGTTCTGCGGATTTATAGTTTTCATAAAATTTGAAAAATATTTGACCATTATTATTTCAAATATTTTTCTGCTCCCCATTTTGGTGACTCCAATTACATGTATATTAGGCCATTTGAAGTTGTCCCACGGTTCACTCTTGCTAATTATTTTTAGTCTATTTTCTTTGTTTGTTTAATTTGGGATAGTTTTTATTTCTCTATCTTCAAGTTCCCTAGTCTTTTCTTCTGCAATATCTAATCTGCTATTAATGTATTCCACATCAATGTATTTTTTTTTAATCTCACACATTATACTCTCCACCTCTAAAAATTCAATTTGGGTCTTTTTCTATTTTCTATCTCTAAATTAACTGTTCAGTTTTTCTGATAGCTTTTTGAATATGTGAAATATGGTATAATAATTTTTGTTGCCCTTGTTTATGAATTCTATCATTTGTGTTATTTCTGGGTGAGTTTAATTAATTGACTTTTCTCCTTATTTTGAGTCCACATTGTCTGGCTTTTTTGCTTGTTTGCTGGTTATGACTGGATACTAGACATGGTGAATTTTGCTTTATTGGGTGCTAGATATTTTTGTATTCCTATACACATTCTAAGCTTTGTTCTGAGACACAGTAAAGTTACTTGGAATCAGCTTTATCCTTTTGTTTCCTACTTTTAAGTGTTGTCAGGTGAGGCAGAGTATCATTCTGTCTAGGACTAATTTTGCTCCACTTCTGAGGCATGATATTTTTGCATGTACTACTCAATGCCCCATTAATTTTGAGTTTTCTACTCTGGCTGGTGGGAAAGGTAATTATTCCCTGTCCAGTGTGGTCTCCAGTGATTGTTCCCTATAAATCTTCCGTGGTGCTTTCCCCAGCCTTGGACAATTTCTTCACATGAATGAACTGATCAGTACTTGGTTGAAGACTTAATGGGACCTTCTGCAGATCACCAGAGTTGTCTGCTGGTACAGCTTTCTTTTCTCTCACCATTTGTTCTAAGAACTCCAGCTTCCTGGGCTTACCTGGACTCCCAGCTCTGTCTCTTCAACTCAGAAAGTCCTTGCACCATGACATAGAAAGTAGTACAGTAATAAGCTAGAGTAATTGCACAGCTCATCTCTGTTGTTTCTTGTCTCTTAGGGATCATTGTCCTTAGTCACTTGATGTCCCATAGCTTAATAATTGTTGTTTCACATATTTTGTTCAGTTTTTAATTTTTTCAGATGGGAGGGTAAATTCAGCCATTGTCATTACATCTTGGCTGAAAGCATTTCAATTTATGTTTTTAAAGACAATTATGCTCTGTGGTGAATAAACTGGAAGGCTAGTGACTCTCTCTGTACATCAGGTTTTATTTCTTCCTAATCAGTAAAATATAGGCAGTGTAGGTAAAGCCTACCTCCTATTTTTATTATGAAAATTACATGAGATAATACATATGGTGTATAAAGATTAGTTCCACTCCTTTCTCCATGGTATAAAGATGATACATAAATAATTTAAAGAATAACCATTTTATATCCCCACGTATCAACACTTAATAAATGTTTGCTGTTGAAAATTGAATCCCCTCGTAAATTGGCAAAAATAATCTAGCCAATAATGACATTGAGATGTCAAGTTAAATAACATCAGTTAAAAAACAATGACATGCATACCTGTTCCAGGTAAATTAGGTATATGTATATATATACATGCCGCTATTGTAAATTCTTACAGGAGGGTCCCACCATGGATGGGGGAGCCCCCAAAGAATTATGAAGGCACTTAGGGGATAAAATTGGAAGAGACCTTTTACCCTGCTTTGCTTGCTGGTATGAAAGATATCTGTAGGACAATAAAGCTGTCTTGGAGCCACCTATGATGAAAATGTTAGCAGAAATAATGCATGCTTATTATTTCAAAGTGCATAGAAGTATCTAGAACAAAACTTCTCTAAGAGGAACACATTTAAAGACACAGCTGTTTATTGTCAAAACAGGGAGGAAAGAGCAAAAATGTCCAAATTTTAAAAGTAGACTTAATTTTTATAGTTTTTGACTATATGAGCACACATGAAACTTCTTTTTTGGAATTGATTCTCACTCCCCTGTCCTCCTAAATAAATGACTGGACAAAACCCATCTTCATGTCAGGTACACTGAAGGAATTGTTTGCTGTGTCCTTAGGCTGTATCATTTCCAACACTTGGAGTCTTGAGCCAACTTTAAGATAAGCCGTTATTATTTTAACAGTTTATCAAGTAATTTCCAAGAGGCTTCCCTTTGCTGTTTATGTTGGAAGTTGCTCATGCCTAAGATTGTATTTACTCTAAGCAGTGTATGTGGTGAGAGTCCATGCCGATCCAATGCAGCTTACTCCAAGCTTTCATGTCTACGAGAGCTCATTTGGGTACATTTTCATTTTTTAAACAAAAATAGCTGATTAGCAAATCCCACAATGAGGTAAGTCCCCAGCTCAGCCCTCCAAATGTTTACTAGCTACTTTTTGGCTGCTGGAATATTTACCATAATAAGCAAAACCTTAATCAAATCAGCAAAGGTTTTCAATTGCAGTGTTCAATTTCCCTCATTCTGAATTCATGCTGTCTCCATCAGCCCTGATAACCGGATGCATAGAACAAGGGAAGAGAATAAAACCCTTTTTTTTCAGTGAAAGGGGAAGTTACGAATAATGATAAGTTTTCCTAGCTTTTGAATTCAACAGCTTAGCTAACAAAAATGAGCATATTGTTGTCTCTCTAACCAAAGTGATCTAATTCCCCGAAAATAGTTGATCAGATCTGCTGAATTGGTGTTACTCCCTGCCATATTTTCTATTTCAATCCTCACTCTGCTCATGAAGCAGCAATGATGATTTTAGAGTGACATGTTGTTGCTATGGAATCTTATTTCTCTCTGCTTTTGGTCTATTGAGGTCTCGCGAGCTCTTAAATGTCTTCGCATGAGTTATTGCTCAAACGCACGGATGCCCTGATGGGCCGGGCAGCTGTTCAAACCCAAACTCAAACCAGGGTTGGTTACAGAGTCAAAGGTTGGGTTTTGAGCTGTGTAGCACATAAAATAAAAACCAGGCAAATGTTTAAGTCATGGCCTGTAACTTTATCTTGAAGGATTTTGATGACTTGAGCATTACTGCTGTGGTTTGGGATAGTTTTAGCCCCAGCATTCATAGTTGTCCTTATTTATTCCCTGTATGCACTCTGAGCTACTTCTCTTGCCTAATTTTCATAAGGAGAAGTGATATGCACTGATGAAGTTTCACCCTCTCATGCCTGGCAACACATATCTCTATATCTAAAGAATAAATTCAGTTCAGTTGCCCTGATATCAAACGTGGGCTGTTTGTCACCCCACTGAATTCCATGGGAAATTTACTAGAATGTGGTCTCCGTGAGGATAGCGACATTGTTTATTTATTGTTGTCTAGCTAGCACTTTGATTTGGGACTTAACGCATAATAGGGGATCAGTAAATATTTGTTAAAATGGCTCAATAGAATCATAGAAGCTTATTGGGAGGGAGCTGAGCCCTGCTGATTCTGCTTCCCAGCAACTTCAAGTCTGTCTTTTACAGAATGATGAGTGTTGGTCTTACATCTTTCGGAACCCCGGCAGCCATGAGGCCCCCCTACTACCTAGAAAGGAGTCTGTTCCATTTGTGGAGGTCTTTCATTGTTCAAAAGCTTCATCTTACATGGAATCACAATCTATCTCCTTGTGTCTTCCTTCCCTGATTTTTATTTTTCTCTCTAGAAGGACACTTCTGTCTCCTGATGGTGCGTCAGACAGCAGCGGAGAGGTCTCACAACTCCCTGGGGAGCCCAAATGGCATGAAGCTGAGTATAAATGGCTAAATGGTGTAACCCATAAAGCCAGGAAGGAGCTCTCTTCTCTTACAGAACAGCTGATTTTTAGGATAATGTTCAGACCTACTAATTTTAGAGATTGCATGATACTAACAGAGTAATTAGGATTCATTATAGTATAGAAGTTACTGGACCTTAGGGGGGAAAATCTACAATTTAATTTGGCCTGACACAAAACTTTGAGGAACTGAGATTATCAAGGAATTATGTGTTAATTTTTAATCAGGAAAAGATCCCGGAATGGAAACTTGAATTAATCATACAGCTCTTTTTTAATTGGGTACCTACTCTATACCATCACTTAATTTTCCTGTATTGTATTAAGGCTTTATTACTAAACTGTAAGATTTATTGAGCACTAGTGCTCTGCAAATGTTACCACACTGAATTCTCATAAAAACCTACAAAGAAGGTTCTATTATTATTAACATTATTGATATTATCCTCATTCACATAAAAGGAAATTTAGGTTCAGCGAGGATGAGTAACTAATCCAAGGTCAACAGCAGGAATGTCACAGGGTCAGGCTGCAAACTCAGATCTCTCTGGCAGCCGAGTGCTCTTAATCTCTAGGTCATATTTCTAATGAGAAATACATTCTTACAGGGAAAAAAATCCAGGTTCAATTCATTTTTGTGTATACTCACAGTGCCTATCGCAGAGTCAGCGCTCAATAAATGCATGTGGAATAAATGAATATATTTGGTGAATGTGGACTGGGAATCAAAGCATGATTCACAACTTAACACTTTACGCCTCAAATTTCATCTCTGTGAAATGAGGGAATTGACCTGAACCATCTCTAGGTTTTCCCCCCAGTCTTAGGAATGTTTGGCTGCTAGTCTGGGAATGAGGATGAAGTGGAGTTAAACGGCCACAGACAAGAGGGAAGAGCATTTCCTGAGGAGCAATATGAGCTAATACAGCATTCCTTTGAACAGAATGTTCCCTCTGCCCAAAATACCTTTTCTCCACTTGCTCACTTGGCAAATGTCCAGCAGTGGCCCAGCTGGCCTCCCCTTGGTGAGGCTGTCCTTGACCCCTCCCTCAATACACACCTCCCCCCTCCCCCCACCCAACACACAGTTATTTCCCCCTCAGGGCCCCTTCCCCCCGACACACTGCTCACAATTTGTAATTGAGTGATTATGGGCCTGTCTCCCTGCCCTCACACCCTAGACTGTGAGCTCCTTAAAGACAAAAACGGCATCTTCATAGAGCCTGGCAAGTACAGCAAGCCTTCCACAAACGTTTTCTGAGTGGCTGAATGAATTAGCGGGGTATGTGTAGGGGAACAATTTGACCTTAATAGAGGATTCATGGCAGAAAACAGTGAGAAATGAAGTTAGTAAGGTAGGGTGATGTTAGAAGTCCAGAAAGGGGAGTTTAGGCTTGGTGTCCTGGGCATGGCAGAGCCCAGCTATTATTCTTAGTGGGGGAAGAGATGGTAAGGAAACTCTTGTTGGGAAGATGAGTTAAACATGGTTTTTCATTAAAAAAATGAGTAAAGGTAATGAACTTGCTTTCTTCCTTCACATGCTGTTGACCAGTCCACATCCCATTTACTCTGTCTAGCACTTACATACCTAAAAAACACAGAATAGTCTGATTTGAAGGTGTTTTCTTATTTTAAGTAAATGAGTTTTTAACAAATTACTCACACAGTAAACAGACATCTTAACTAGGAGGGGACCACCTTCGAACACGTCTAAACAGTTATTAATCAAGTGTAGTTTCTAGCTCGGTGCCTTACATATATTAAGTGCTTGATTAGTATTTGTGGGATGGACGTCAAGTTGATGTTGCCTTGTGGTTGCGTTCCCTCTGTTTATTCACACACATGGAGAATAACAGTAGTTTCCACATCTAAAACACAGCAGTTATTTTAGAAGATTAAAAGATTAAAGCATTAATTAAAGATTGAAAGACTTTAGAGTTTGTGTTTAGAATACAGAACATATATGTTTATTTATATCAATATGTTTGCCTTTTTAATTCTCCAAAATGTAAAATAGTATTAAAATATGTGCATTGTGAGAGCACATGTCAAGTGACTATGGTAAATGGTAGCTCAAAAATGCATTCCATCCCCAGCCACACAACCCGTACCCAGTGTTAGCAATCAAACGGTGACATTTCATTAAAAGCCAAACAGGTCCCTTTAACCACATGCATCTTGGAGAAGCTGACACTGGAAAACAGTCCAGTTAG
>RJWJ010018955.1:0-30911 GCA_004363605.1 Indri indri
TGTCTCTTGAGAGGGGAGTTCAAACCATTCACATTTATTGAGAGAACCGATAAGTGGGGTGAATTACTGTTCATTCTGTTGGGTTGCATTTTGTTGCTTTGTTTTCTCTCTTGAGCCATTGTGGAATCCAGCCTTTGATCTTTAACTTTTGAGTGGTTTCACATTCGAGAGTGTTTATTGTGCTGATCCTTGTGTAATTCTGTTTTGAGTACTTCTTGGAGAGCTGATCTTGTCTTGGTGAATTCCCTCAGTCTTTGCTTATCTGAGAATGTCTTTATTTCTCCTTCATATGTGAAACTTAGTTTAGCAGGGTACAAGATTCTAGGCTGGGCATTATTCTGTTTCAGAAGAGTGAGAATGGGGCCCCAGTCTCTTCTTGCTTGCAGGGTTTCAGTTGAGAAATCTGGTGTTATTCTGATGGGCTTTCCTTTGTATGTTACTCGTTTCTTTGACATTACAGCTCGTAGAAGGGCCTCTTTAGTGGATATTTTGGTCAATCTGATGACTGCGTGACATGGTGTCTTCCTATTTGCACTGAATCTCCCTGGGGTCCGTTGAGCTTCTTGTACCTGTATATCTAGATTTTTAGCAAGGCCTGGGAAATTCTCCTCTATTAATTCTTCAAATAGCTTATCCAGCCCTTGAGTGTTTTCTTCTTCACCTTGCGGAACGCCTATCACCCTGAGGTTCGGTTTTTTCACATAATCCCGCATTTCTTGTAGGCTTATTTCTTTTCTCTTAATTTTCTGCTGGATCTCTGTGACTGACTTATTTAATTGGAAGGAGTTGTCTTCAATCTCTGAGATTCTTTCTTCTGTTTGATCTACTCTGTTCTTGAGGCTTTCCATGGTGTTTTGTAGTTCCCCGAATAAGTCCTTCATTTCCAGGAGATCGGTTTGATTTTTCTTTAGTATTTCAATTTCTTTAGTGAATTTTTCTTCCAAGTCCTGGATTTTTTTTTTTTTTGTGGTTTCTTTGTGTTGGTTATCCATTTTTTCTTGAATATCATTCAGTTTTCTTACAATCCATGTTTGAAATTCTGCTTCTGTCATTTTAGTGTTCTGAGTTTGGTTAATGTCCATTGCTGGGGAGCTGTTGTTCCTCTTTGAGGGTGTGCTTTCCGTTTGAGTCTTCATACTTCCAGAGTTCTTTCGTTGGTTCCTTCCCATCTGGCTCAGTTGTTCCTTCTTGCCTTTAGGTTTTCGTTTGGATAATGACACGCCCTGTTAAGTCTCTGAGCCAGTAGGTGGTGTTTGTGGGTGAGATTCGACCACACCCTTTATGATGAATCAGTAGATACAGTAAAAGTGTGTGCAGGATGACCTCCCTGTCAGTAGGTGGCACTTGCAGGGAGGAGCATGCTGTTTTGGGGTCCTGTAGCTAGCTCTTGTTCCTCTAGAGAGGCCCTCTTGTGCCTTGGGTGATGGGTGGGGCCCTGAGACTTCCAGGTGTGTCCTTGTTCTCCACCTCAGTGGGGGGCGGCAGGACTGGGAGTGAGTCTGGGTGGGCTGGGTAGGGTAAGCCTGCCCTCCAGCTCCACAACTGCTGTTAGCAGGGGTCAAAGGTCTGCTCTTTGTTTCTGTGCAAAGCTGCCGGGAGGGGTTGAAATGGCTCCCCTCAGCTGAAAGTCTGGGCTTGGGGGTTGGCGCTGTCCAAGACCTGCACTCTGGAGCAGGTCTTGCTCTACTCTCCCCCTCTCCGTGGCCTCTCCCAGGCCTCTGCCAGCAAGCGGGACCTCAGGCTGATTGATCTCCCCTGGCTGTGATGTGGGCCAGGAGGTTCCCTACCCAGGATCGTAGCCTGAGCTGTCCTTATTCTCCACCTCAGTGGGGGCAGGACTGGGAGTGGGTCTGGGTGGGGCTGGGTTGGGTAAGCCTGCCCTCAGGCTCCACAACTGCTGTCAGCAGGGGTCAAAAGTCTGCTCTTTGTTTCTGTGCAAAGCTGCCGGGAGGGGCTGAAATGGCTCCACTCAGCTGAAAGTCTGGGCTTGGGGGGTGGGGCTGTCCAAGACCCGCACTCCGGAGCAGGTCTCACTCCCCTCCACTCTCCCCCTCTCCATGGCCTCTCCCAGGCCTCGGCCAGCAAGCGGGACCCCAGGCTGATGGATCTCCCCTGGCCGTGACGTGGGCCGGGAGGTTCCCTACCCAGGATCGCAGCCTGAGCTGGGTGCACAGCCCTCTTGGAAGGAGGGCTGCTGCTCAGGCATGCTGATCCGAAGGCACACACTCCTCAGTAGGCTCTTTCACAGATCTCTCCTCCGTGCCCCAGGGCAGTGCGATCGTGACCTGGGTCTACGGGGTCTGGTCTGCAAGCCTGTCCCCTGGGCCCTGGAGATCAATCCCTGACCCTGCCAGGGGGAGGGGTGCTGGTCTTGAAACACCTACAGGGTGCCCAAGCTGGATCTATTTCACTCCACCTCGGGATTTGCCTTGTTCTCCTGGAGTTCCCAGGCAAGGAGCACCTGGGAGGGCTGGCAGGTAGGGAGCTCACAGTCTGAGTACCCCTCAGTCTGCTGTAGGGCCCCAAAACGGAGCTGTAGGGCTCCGTTCCTTGGAGATGCCTCCGTGTGAGGGTTAATTGTCTCCCTGGGCACCCTCAGGTAGGGAGGGGGAAGTAGAAAATGGAGTACTATGGCGTCTGCCAATAGGCTTGTGTCTGCGCGCGGGGAGGTGCCCCGAGAGGGCTGGGAACCCAGTGCCGTGTCCGCAAGAGGCCACTGCTCACTGGCGGCAGCCGTCTCTGGGCTGGTGTTGGCAGGTCTCTCCAACCGCTCAGCAACCCACCAATAGTCCAAGATGCAAGGGAGAGGAAAGTTAACCGCTCCACCTACCCTTGTCGCTGGTCTCCAAGCCTCTCGGGACCTTTCTCCTTCCAGTTCTCCTCCGCAACGTCTTCCCGTGGAGTCTCCTGTAGTTTCAGGCACCCTTCCTTCTGACCCTCACCTGATCTATGTTTCTCTGCTAGTTTATTTTTTTCTCTTTCTTCTAAAATTTGTCTTTTTTGCAGAGACATTCTGACTGGTGCCTTTTCTTGTCCGCCATCTTGGCTCCTGAAATTTTAAGATGATGGTGCTCAGAGTGAGAAGTGGTTTGGATATGAGGGCACATTTGATACTCGATTCCTGATCCTATTCTACTCCCAAGAGCTCTCTTATTATTGATTTCCCATCCTAGGGATTACCAGTAGATAGCCTCCCTATGATCCTGACTCGGTGTTCGTTTTTGGCTTAAAGGTATAACCTTTACCTTTCTTTTCCTCACCAGTTCGGAGGGAAGCTGGTTACCTTTGGCCTCCCCAGCTCCCCTGCCCATCATGTGCCACAGCCTTGCCCCCGCCTAGTCTTCATCAGTCAAGTCACCACAGAATCTGAATTGCTAATGCGGTCAACTGAGCTGCAGAAGGCCCTGGGATCTGGAAATCTCCTGAATTATTGTCAGAATAAGAGCCAGCAAGCTTCACTGCAAAGTGAAAAGATGCTGTGGCAGTTCCTAAAGGTAGAAGGCCTGAAGGCTGGCTGCTCAGAAGTGTTGCTCCAAAGCCTGGAACTACAGCCCCTATCAACTCCAGGAGAGGCACAACCACATTGTCACCCAGATTACAGAGGCCCTAACCCTCATTGCTTCCCCCACCCCCCACTACAGCCACCCTCTGGACACAGAATCTTCACCCTTTATCAGAGGCTTATAGGCCATTCATGAAGTGGCTAGGGAAGAGGGAGAATACTAGAGATGTTTTCCTTTGTTGCTACTATTGCTAATGTCCTAGATACTTTACCAGAGCCAAGGTGAAGGTTTTCACAGGATCATGCCAAAGGGCAGGTAAGGTGATGGGAAGGAAGAAGAAAGGAAGGAAAAAGAAACAGAAGAGAAGGAAAGATTCGTTTGAAGGGTACCTTGTCATAAGAAGACTTTGAGTTTGTTTCAAGTAACCCAAGGCAAGTCCTCATGGGTGGGCCACTGTACTCTGGAGGCATGGATTCAGTTCCAGTTCTAATTTAATTTCAAATTGCATATGACATCAGGAGGAGTGCTATTCCTGTCAAAGGAAATGAACAAGTGAGATCTGAAGGAAGAGAAGGAGCTGACTGGTCAGGCAGTGGGAGGATTATGCAAATCTCTGGGATTGTAGAGAGGAATGCAAAAAGAAGGGTAGGCCCTGTCCCGGGGACCTGAGAGGGACTCAGAGTCTGAGCTTTAGACACAGCAGACCTTTACGATGGTAGACATTGGGAAACTGAGAAAGAGGAGAAGGATTTGAGAAAAATTATTGACTATGGAGTGTAGCTAAAGAAAGAGGTGGAAAGAAAAGAGTAAGAAATATGTTCCTATTATAAGCAGGCTGCAAGCTCTAGGAGTGGCGAGGTGGGAAAGAGAACAGAGGGGAGTGGGTGGGAGTTCAGCCTTTACACTGCTGAGCAAAGGAGATAGCAGTACCTATGGGACAGAGGGGAGTCTGGTTTAAAAGCCACCCAAAAGCTGTCCATCATCATGGTTCCTGAAGTTGAGTGTGGATGAACATTTCCAAGAACATGAAGGAGCAGGGGGCCCAGAGAGACTGTGAGAAAGATCATCATGAGAATTCATGGTTCAATGTAGAATAAATGAAGGCCTAGGCCAGCTATCCCAGATTAGGGGGGCTTCAGGAAGGCTTGCTCCTCAGCATTTGGGACACTGAGTGGGAAGCTGAGTTTATTTATTATATCCATGTATCTTCTACCAGGCATCTTCTCAACTAAACATTCAGACTCACAAGGCTACTGTAGACTACATTTGGCATCAGTCTCTTCGGAGGGATATGGGCCAGGGACCACAGCAGGGTAGCATCAGGCAGTCTTCTGTGGGAGTCCTTTCAGCAGTCAATGCAGCAATCCAGAGTTCTCCTCTTCAGCAACTCACAAGACAGTCCCGGTGCAAGGAGATGAGATATACATCAGCAGGTGTATAAGTTGCCTTGACTTAGGAGCTTCTTGCCCACCAAAGCCAATATCTCTTGGGCCAGCTGCAAAAGCATAACTTCCAGAATCCCTGCAAGGTATCTATACACTTACAAGAGTCATTGCAATCAGGGAAACATATAGCATGGTGTCCACATAAATTATTTATAGTTTACATAGTTCCAGTCCGGATGCAATTTACCAATCACAAACAATGTTGCCTAGAAACATCTGACATTTTCCTCTTACCAGGTTACCAGGGTAACAGAGTTAGGAAGTCAACTGAAGGTTAAATTCTCATGCAGAAGGGGTTAGGGGTTATGTTAACAGTGCCAACATCAGGAATAAATCAAATCTGGGGAGGAAAAGGGAGAGATGTACTGCTGAGGGCACTTCTGGTAGTACAAAGAACTATATTTGAGGGTACACTGGCACAGATGTCCAGCTTGGTGCATGACAAGGGTCATTCACATTCATTTAATGGAGACTTTTCTGTGTTCTGTGGTTTCTTAGGTGACCTTAGAGCAAGACTCCAGAGTGAAATTCCTAAAGCTTTTAGGATACAGTAAAGATGAGCTTCAGAAGAAGGTAAGCTGCTTTTTACATCAGAAACATGTACTTGTTGCAGAGAACAAGAGAATCCTGCCAGAGGAAATCCGTCTCAGAATGCCTCTTCCTGGGCTTAATTATTGCATATGTGAGCATTTTACCTCCTGGAGTTAGGCTTTTTCTCAGGAAAATAGATCAAGAATCTTAGGAGTCCAGTTGGTGTGGTGTGGAAGTGGGAAGAGCATGTAGTGCTTGTTTGACTTTATGCTGAGAAGAGTGGTACTCATAAATCCCTCCCTGCAGGTGGCCACATGGTTGAAGAGTGACTTGGGGATAGGTGAAAGCCCTCAGCCTGAAGGAAATGACCTCAACAGTAACAGACAACAGGCCTTCTGCAGCCAGGTGTGGTAGGCGCCCACTCAGCCTTACCTAGGGTAGCACAGGAGACTTGCCTTTAGAGCATCTTCCCCTTCCTGGCCCTTTGCTTGCTCTCAGTAAATGCTCAGCTTCTGCTGAAGTCTTCAAACTCCTCACTCTCTTGGAACCAGAGTGAGACACAGAGTCCATAAGCTTTTGGGTTGGGATTGGAACTGTGTCTTAACCATGAACTAGGGCCCTTCCCAAACCTTACCTGGTTATTCTTTCAGTATTACCCATTAAGGGCCAAATAATAGTGCTCTCAGAGAGCTACTAAGCCAGCTCTCTGCGTGTCTTCTGAGTTTATTTCCTAAGTAGTCACCTCTGTCCTTCCTTGTACAGGCCTCCAAATACACCGCAGAGGAAGCCGCTGCTTCCTCAGCCTTCTTTGATGAGCTGGTCCCTCAAAACATGACTCCATGGGAGATCCCCATCACAGAAGGTACCCTGATCCTAAGGAGAGAAACTCTCTGCTTGGGAGTAAGTGGGCCCAGAGTTCTTGGACTTGAGACATTCCTTCCTTGTCCCCTGCCTCCTTCTCCCTTCCCACTATCTCAAATGCTGGGTGAGTTTCTTACCAGTTTGAGCTTTCTCTGGTTGTAGATTTTCATGGATGGGTCCTTCCTATGGAAGCCCTTCTATCAAGAGATTTTTTTCTATCCTTGTCTTCTTCCTCAAAGAAGACATGTGACCCTGCCCATGCTGATCAAGCACACGTCACACCTGTGATACTGCCACATGAGTTAGCACCCTTGTCTTGGGTCCTGTCTTTAGTTACTACTGTACCTGGGTATCCTTGGGGTTTCATTGTCAAGGAATTATACTTGAGGGGTTTTTTTTTGGAGCAAGGCAGGCTGGTGTGCTGTGAACCCTTCCAGGGACAGGAAGCTAGGATCTGAGGGCAGTCTAATGTGGAGGAGATGCCTCTGCCTGCAGATGCTGATGGACTCCTGAGCCAGGCTCTCCTGCTTGGGGAACTGGGCCCTGCTGTGGAGCTGTGTCTACAGAAAGAGCACTTCGCTGATGCTATCATCCTGGCCCAGGCTGTGGGCACAGATCTGCTGAAGCAAACACAGGAGCGCTACTTGGCCAAGAAAAAAACAAAGATCTCCTCGGTAACTGCCTGTTATACAGGAGAAGAAGGGAGGGGATTACTTGGACCTTGTCAGGTGGGACCAATGTTTAGAGTATCTGCCTGTCTCTCTCTTTATTCTACCCCTGCTTCACACTAGCCCTGCTCGGTGGGGTAACAGGAAGCCTATGCGTGACTCCTACTGCCTATACCAGATGGCTGGCTGATGGCCTTCTTCCTTTTCTGCCCGTTACAGCTTCTAGCCTGGGTCGTGCAAAAGAATTGGAAGGACATGGTGTGTACCTGCAGCCTGGAGAACTGGAGAGAGGTGCTGGCCTTGCTACTGACATACTCGGGCCCAGAGAAATTCCCTGAGCTCTGTGGTAGGTGTGGCTCCAGCATGGAGTCAGTGGACACATGCAGGGAGGAAGCAGAGGAGCAGCCTGGGCTCTGGGAGGCCAGGCCTTGTGGTCAGGGCCAGACTTTGGCTCAGCCAGTGCTCAAAGACTGTAATGCATGCCCCTACTTTTAGTGGGGATCATTTATTGTTCTGTTTTACTTTGTCTTGTCACATCATGAGGCAAGAGCTTTGCCCTTCAATGTAGAGCAGGGTTAGTCTCAGTGTTGTCTTAAAGCCATTCTAGCTACTTGTCCCATAGCTCAGTGTCCTCCACCTGTTCCAAACAGGAGAAGGAGGTGGCTTACCGGACAGCTGTGCCATTAATGAAGTTTCTATCTCTCTGCAGACATACTGGGAACTCGCATGGAGCAGGAGGGCAGCAGGGTACTAACCTCTGAAGCCAGACTCTGTTATGTGTGCTCAGGGAGTGTGGAGCGGCTGGTAGAGTGCTGGGCAAAATGCCACCAGGCTTCGTCCCCCATGGCTCTGCAGGTACCCCTTCTCTGCAGGGTACTGGCTCCTCCATACCAGGCCCTTAAGAGAGGCTAGCAGTGGAGATGTGCAGAGATGTCAGAGGCAAGTCTTCTGGTTACAGGCTGGAGCCAAGGTGTTAGGAAAGAGTGAAGGGCTCCAGTGTCTGGGATCTTTACCCAAGGCTGAGATACCACCTCCTTCAGGGTAGACTGAGAAGCAGCTGCTTGGTATTAATCTTCATAATATTTTCCCATTTCGGGTTTGGTTACACAAGTTTCTTCAATATCTGAGTAATTGTGAGCTTGGCCCTTTTATTAGCTGCTGTGAAAATTTGTGTGGATCTTAAATACCAGGTACTCTGCAGGTAACCAGAGAAGGTGTGGGTCACAGACTCATGGAGAGACAAAAGTCACACTTGAAACAATTAGCATAACAGAGTCTATGATTGATGATATACTAGCAGAAAGGGTACAGAAAGCCAAAGAAAAGGCAGAGATGTACAAAAATCTAAGATTCAGATGGGCCCAGTTGAATCCAGTCCTAATACCTTGGGAGGTGAGGCCAGAGCCCTTCTCTGCCACAGCTCTTACATATCATTGTCTGCTGCTTTCACCTGGGTGCATCCAGGTACCCTCTACCCATAGTAGAAAATCCTTGGTGACCTGCCTGGACTTAGAGATCAGGATGTGCTTTAAAGAGGGCTTACCACCCTCATCTTGTCCCTGCAGGACCTGATGGAGAAGGTGATGGTCCTTAATAAGAGCTTGGAGCTACTGCAGGGTCCTAATGGGATGAGCCCAGGCCCTGCCACAACCTACAGGATCACTCAGTATGTCAACCTCCTGGCATCCCAGGGCAGCCTTGCTGCTGCCATGAGCTTTCTACCCAGTGACTGTGCTAAGGTGAGTGGGGCCACGTGGCGAGAGCAAACCACTTTATTCAATCAACTAATACTGACTGAGCATTTCCATTCTAGGAACCATGCTAATGCTGAAGCTCCTAGGATGGATAAGATCTAATCCCTCAATCAAGTCATAATCTACTAGGGGAAGATCAGATGTCACTAATTTATAGTGCCATAACAGAAGTTTATACTAAGCACTGTGGGACTCCAGGGAAGGGACTAATTTTGCCTGGAGAAGTCAAGGAAGGCTTCCCAATGGTCAAAACAGCTGAGCTGGACCTTCAAAGAAAAGTAACCTACCAGCAGATGTAGGGAATTCTAGGCGGAAAGAATAGCAAGGAGGGAGGTATACAAGTGTTTGGCAGGGATTAGGGAACTTTGTGAGTCATTTAAGGTGGCTAGAGTGTAGAGCGTCAGCCGAAGTTTGACTGCTGTATGGGGCCAGGCTTGTAAAAAAGGATGTTTGATTGTTTTTATTTACTTAACACAGCCCTTCCTTATTACAACTCTTACAGCCTCCAGTTCAGCAGCTGAGAGATCGGCTTTTTCATGCCCAAGGTTCTGCTGTCTTGGGCCAGCAGCCTCCCCGTTTCCCCTTCCCTCGGATTGTTGTGGGAGCTACCCCCCACTCTAAAGAGACATCATCTCACGGATTGGGATCCCAGCCTTCTCACCAGGTAAGACCTTATTTGTTAATTCATTTGTTCATTCATTCAAAATACTTATGTGCCAGACATGGTTCTAGGCACTTGGAATATATTAGTGAATAAAACTGAGGAAAATTCCTGACTTCATAGAGCATAGATTCTGTTGTTTTTCTAGTAACTATTTATTTAACAACTACTAGACTCTTAGGACATAAAGGTGCACAAATCATGATCCTTGCCCTCAAGTTGTTCACAGTCCAGTGGAAAGACAGATATGTAAAAAATAACTGTAGTAAAATGCATAAATGCCATGATGGGTATGGCAAGGTGCTATGAAATCATATAGAAGAAAGCAGTTTACTGTGTGTATATGTGAGGGTGGGGGAGAGAGGCAGGGAGAAAGAGGGCAGTTCAGGGAATGTCTCATAATGAGTATGATGTTTGATCTGAATCTTGAAAATTAGAAGTTATTTAGGCAAAGGAATTGGGTAGGTGAAGACTGTTTCAGGCACCAGGAACAGTATGTACAAAGACATGGAAGCAAGAGTAAGCAGAGGCCTTTTGAGGAACTAATATTTTAATGGGCCTGTAACACACAGGTGTTTGTGGCCATGAAGTGAGGTTAGATGAAGCTGGAGCAACAGGTAGCAGTTAGATCACTAAGGACCTGGCATTCTGTGCTAAAAAACTTAGATTTGACCCTGAAGATAGGGAGGAGCTATTGAATATTTTTATGCAGGGGAATGACATGATTAGCTATATGTTGAGGAAGGCCAGGCTGGGAGGCAGTTAGGAGGCTATGGCAAGAGATGATGAGGACATGAAATAACCTACAGCTGGACAGTGAGATTGGATTTGAGATATTTAGTAGATAGAATTGACAGAAATTGCTAGGCAAAGTGTCTCAAACCTGTAATCCTGGCATTTTTTGAGGCCAAGGTGGGAGGATCACTTGAGGTCAGGAGGTCAGGAGTTTGAGAGCAGCCTGATCAACATAGTGAGACCCCCATCTCTACAAAAAATTTTTTTAAAAATTAGCCAGCATGGTGGCACGCACTTGTAGTCCTAGCTGCTTAGGAAGCTGAAGCAGGAGGATCCCTTAATCCCAGGTGTTTGAGGCTGCAGTGAGCTTTGATCACACCACTGTACCCCAGCATGGGCAACCAACAGAGAAATACCCTGTCTCAAAAAAAAAAAAAGAATTGAGACTATTCCCCAGGTTCTCACCAAATTGCCCAGGTGGGTTAGGTACTGTTAAACATGTGAGACCAGGAGCTAACTAGAGGAGCTGGGGAACAAAATCCAGGGAGATTTGAAGATAGAGGTATCAGGCAGAAGCTCTGATGATTCATCTTATCCTACCTTTAATTCCTACCCTAATTCCTTTTCTTTCTTCCCTGCCTCTCACGTCTCTCCCCTTCCCTCCTTCCCCTCTCTTCCCTTCTACCTCCCTTTCCCCATCTCTTTTCCATTTTGAAATAATTGAAAGTCTCCTGCATCCCACCCCCACCTCACCCCATGCCAGCATCCCATACAACCACAGTACAACATCAAAACCAAGAAATTGACATTAGTACAATCCATAGATTAAGATTTCACCAGTTTTACATGTATTCATTTGTGTGTATATATGTAACTATGCAGTTTTATCACATTGTGGTGTGTAACCACCACCACTATCAAGATATTCAATTGGACCATCATCGCAAGACTCTCTTGTATTACCCCTTTATAGCCACATCCATCCCTCATCCCTAACCCTTGGCATCACTAATGTATTCTCCAGCTCGATAATTGTTATTTCTCAATTCGTACATAAATAGAATCATGTAGTACATATCCTTTTTGAGATTGGCTTTTCTCACTTAGCATTGTTTCCTTGAGGTTCATCCAAGGTATTGTGCGTACCAATAGTTCATTCATTCTTATTGCTGAGTGGTATTCCATGGTATGGATGTACCACAGTTTTCTTAGCCATTCACCCTTTGAAGGGCATTTGGGTAGTTTCCAATTTGGGGCTATTATGGATAAAGCTGCTATGAGCATTTGAGTGCAAGTTTCTAAGTGAAAATAAGTCATTTTTCTAGGATAAATACCTAGGAATGTAAGGATACAATTGCTGAGTTGTATGATAAGTCCATTTTTAGTTTTAAAAGGAACAGCCAGTCTATTTTCCAGAGTGGTCGTACCATTTTACATTCCCACCAGCGATAGAAGAATGCTCTGCTTTTTCCACATCTTCACCAGGATTTGGTGTTATCATTGTTTTTCAGCTTAGCCATTCTGATAGGTGTGTGGTAGTAGATTTTAATTTGAATTAAAATTAAACTGTGATTTTAATTTGAATTTCTCTAATGGCTAATTGTGTTGAACATATTTTCATTTTTGTGTTTGCCATTCTTGTATCTTCTTCAGTGAAATGTCCATGTATGTCTTTTGCTTAATTTCTAATTGTATTGTTTAGGGTTTTTTGTTTTCATTTTTTTGGTTTTTTTAGAGACAGGGTCTTGCTCTGTCATCCAGGCTGTAGTACAGTGGCACAATCATAGCTCACTGTAACCTCAAACTCCTGGGCTCAAGTGATCCTCCTGTCTCAGCCTCCAAATAGCTGGGACAATAGGTGCATGCCACCACACCTGGCTAATTTTTTCTTTTTGTAGAGATGGGGTCTTGCTGTGTTGCCTGGGCTGGTCTCGGACTTCTGCCCTCAAGCAATCCTCCTGCCTCAGCCTTCCAAAGCATGGGGATTATAGGCATGAGCCACTGCACCCAGAATGGATTGTTTGATTTTTTAATGTTGAATTTTGAGAGTTCTTTATATGTTCCAGATCCAACAAACATATAAATCACATTGTCGAATATGTGATTTGCAGACATTTTATTCCAGTTTATAATTTGTCTTCTCATCTTTTTAACAGTGTATTTCACAGAGCAAAAGTTTGTAATTTTAAGAGGTCCAATTTATAAATTTTCCCACCTATGGATCATGCTTTTGTTTGTTTTTTGAAGGTTTTTTTGAGATAGGGTCTTGCTCTGTCACCCAAGTGGGAGTACAGTGGCATGATCATAGCTTACTATAGCCTCCAACTCCTGAGCTCAAGTGATTCTCCTGCCTCAGCCTCCTGAGTAGGTAGAACTACAGGCATGTGCCACCATGCCTGGCTGATTTTTTTTTTTTTAATTTTCCTGTAGAGAATAGGGGTCTCGCTATGTTGCCCAGGCTGGTCTTGAACTCCTGGCCTCAAACAATCCTCTAGCCACAGCTTCCCAAAGTACTGGGAATGTAGGCATGAGCCACCATGCCTGGCTGGGTCATGCTTTTGGTGTCAAGTCTAAGAACTCTTTTTTTTTTTTTTTTTGAGACAGAGTCTCGCTCTGTTCCCCGGGCTAGAGTGCCATGGCATCAGCCTAGCTCACGGCAACCTCAAACTCCTGGGCTCAAGCGATCCTTCTGCCTCAGCCTCCCGAGTAGCTGGGACTACAGGCATGAGCCACCATGCCTGGCTAATTTTTTCTATATATTTTTAGTTGTCCGATTAATTTCTTTCTAATTTTAGTAGAGACGGGGTCTCGCTCTTGCTCAGGCTGGTCTCGAACTCCTGAGCTCAAACAATCTGCCCGCCTCGGCCTCCTAGAGTGCTAGGATTACAGGCGTGAGCCACCACACCCGGCCAAGTCTAAGAACTCTTTGCCTAGTCCTAGTTCCTCAAAATTTTCTCCTGTTCCTAGAAGTTTTATAGTTCTATGCTTTACATTTTTCACATTCTATTTTTTAGTTAATTTTTGCATAAGGTGTGAAGTTTTGCATAAGGTATGCCAATGGATATCCAGTTGCACCAGCACCATTTATTGAAAAGTCTGTCCATTCAATGATTTTATTTTGCTCCTTTGTCAAAAATTAATTGGGCATATTTGTATGGATCAGTTTCTCAGTTCTCAGTTCTTTTCCATTGGTCAGTGTGTCTATCCCTTTACCAATACTACTCTGTCTGGATTACTACCACTATATAGTAAGTCTTGATATGGGAAAGAGTGATTTCTCCCATTTCATTTTTGTTTTTCAAAATTGTTTTGACCGTTCCCTTTCCCGATAAATTTTAGAGTAAGTTTGTCTGTGTCTTCAAAGAAACTTGCTGAGATTTTGATAGGAATTTCATTAAAACTATAGATTAATTCAGGGAGAATTGACATCTTTACTTTGTTGAATCTTCCAATCCATGAACAAGATATGTCTCTCCAGTGCTCTCTCCATCAGCTTTTTATAATTTTCATCATACCAATTCTGTACATATTTTGTTCAATTCGTACTTAAGTATTTTTCTCTTGAGCAATTTGAAATCGAATGATATTACATTTTTTGTTTTGGGTTTTGTTCATTGTCAGTATATATTCACAGAAATACAATTGATTTTTATGTGTTGATCTTGTATTCTGTAACTATGGAACTGACATTAGTTCTAGGAGTTTTTTGTGGACTCCATGAGATTTTCTAAGTAGACAGTTGTGTTATCTGCAAATAGAGTTTTCTTTCTTTCTTCACAATCTGTATGCCTTCAATTTCTTTCTCTTGCCCTATTGTAGTAACCAGGACTTCTAATACAATGTTAAATAAGAATGGTGGGTATAAATGTCATTGCCTTGTTTCCAGTCTTAGAGGGAAAACATTCAATCTTTCACCATTAAGTATGATGTTAACTATAGGTTTTTTGTAGATGTCGTGTACGAGGCTGAGGCGTTTTCCTCTATTCACGTGTCTTAGTCTATTTTGTGCTGCTATAACAGAATACCACAGACTGAGTAATTTGTAAAGAACAGAAATTTTATTTCTCACAGTTCTGGTGTCTGGAAAGTCCAACATTAAGGCACCAGCAGGTTTGGTCTCTGGTTACAAGATGGAGCCTTGTTGCTGCATCCTCTGGAGAGGAGGAATGCTGTGTCTTCACAGGCAGAAGGCAGAAGGGAGGAGAAAGCGAACCCACTCCCATAAGCCCTTTTTGTAGTGACATTAATCCATTCATGGGCACAGCCCTCATGGCCTAAACACTTGCAAAAGGCCCCACCTCCCAACACTGTTACACTGGGGATTGAGTTTCCAACACATGAATTTTGGGGGACACATTCAGACTATAGCACCTTGTATACTAGATCATAAATGGGTGTTGAATTTTGTCAATTTTTTTTCTGCATCATTTTCTATAATTATATGATTTTCCTTCTTTAGCTTGTTGATCTGGTGTATTACACTGATTTATTTTGAAATATATTGGGCCAGTCTTATATGACCTGGAATAAATTCCACTTGGTTGTAGAATATTATTTTTATATACATTGTTAGATTTGATTTGCTAAAACTTTATTGAAGATTTTTGTGTCTAAGTTCATGAGAAATATTGAGCCGTAGTTGTATTTTATGCTGTCTTTGTCTGGTATTGGTATTGGGGTAATACTGGCCACATAAAATGAGTTAGAGGGTGTTCCTTCTACTTTCTGGAAGAGATTGTATACACTTTATTGTTAATTCTTTGAATGTTTGGTAAAATTCTCCAGTGAAACCATCTAGTCCTGGAGATTTCTTTTTTGGGAGTTTTTAAATTACAAATTCAATGTCTTTTTTATTTTTATTTTTTTTTAATTTTTTTTAAATTTTTTTTTTTTTAGACTAGTCAAGTGCAGTAGTGAGGAGGGGAGAAAGTAGTAGAACAAAGAATTCATAATTTCTTTAATAGTTATAGGACTACCCAATTTTCTTTCATTTTGGCTGAGTTTTGGTAGCTTGTGATTCTTGAGGAATTGGTCCAGTTTCTGTTAAGTTGTCAAATTTATGAATGTAAAATTATTCATAGTATTTTTTTATTGTCCTTTTAATGGCTTCAGCGTCTGTTGTAATATTCCCTATTTCATCTCTGATATTGATGATTTATGTCTTCTCTCATTTTATCTTTATCAATATTTATAGAGGTTTATCAATTTTATTGATTTTTTTTCAAAAAAATAGTTTTTCATTAATTTTCCCTATTGTTTTTCTGTTTTCAATTACTTACTTTTCCAAGAGCTGACCCTTTTTTTCTCTTCACAGGTTCCAACTCCAAGGCCAAGGGTTTTCACACCTCAGTCATCCCTAGTGATGCCCTTGACACGTTCCCATCCTAACCCTTATCAGGGCTCCAGAATGCAGAATATAAGTGACTACAGGGTACCTGGGCCCCAGGCAGCCCAGCCTTTGCCTTTGGGCCCTGGGGTGAGGACTGGTGAGTGAGTGAGTGAATATTTGCCCGAGCAGGGCACAGATGTCTCAGGAAAGCAATTGGCATGACCACCATGGATTTGAGAGGCAGTATGTCTTTCTAGTGAGAGGAGCTTGGAAGTTGAAGTCTGAATTCCTAATTCTGTCACTTACTGGCCTTGTTCCTTTTGGCAATATACTAAAGTAGTAATGTTGGTTATTTTGATGCTACAGGATTGTTTTACAGGTTAAGTAAGGAATATAGTTAAAGGTACTTCGTAAATTATAGATCTTCATAAACATGTATTAATCATTTATTATTATTAGATTTTTTAAATTGCTGTTCTGTTCCTCCCTAATGTGCCCTGTGACTCTCCTGAATTGAAGTTTGGTGGCAAATACCCTATTTCTGTTCTACTTCAGCTTTATCTCAGCCACAACTGTTAGGAGAGCAAAGAGCTCAAGCTCCTAACCCTGTGGGATTCCTTGGAACATGGCCTCTTCCTGGCCCCTCTCCACCCATGGCATCCCTAGACATCATGCAGCCTGGCCCTACTTCCCTGCCTGAAACTTCTAGACTGCTCCCTCTGCTTCCTGTGAGACCACTAGATCCCAGTCCCATGAGCTCCCAGCCCCCAGTCCCTCCTGCCAGCTTCCCTGCTGCATACCCTCCCAGAGGGCCAGGTGCTCTGTGCTCTAGCACCATCCCAGCCACTGGCATCTTGACTTCCCATCCAGGTCAGTCTTCCTTCCATGGCTTTCCTCTTCTGGGTTATTGCCTCCTTTTCCTCCCCTCCCTGCTATTACCTTGGGAGTCTTTTTCTTCAGTGAACCGGGACCCTCTGGGGTGGAGAGTGGCTGGGAATGTGGCTGGTCTGCAGAGGGAGGTATGGTGGACTCCAACTAAAATAATTTTTCCAGCCTTCAGACCAAAAATTTCCAAAGTTCCTGACCATGCCCCTAAAAACCTATTTTTACTCTATAGCACCTCAAGATTCCTGGAAAGATGCCCCAGCCCCCAGGAGAAACTTCCAGAGGAAAAAGGTCAATGCATCTTTCCCCACCCACTCCCTCATACATTCACCGGCGACCCACATTCTAGTTCCTTACAGAATTCAGTCAGTCCTTCCCATTCTCAGGCTGTTCTCACTCTTCTCTCCTCAGCACCCTCCTCTTTCCCTCTTACATACTCACACCAGTCTTCCCATTTCCCTGTTTCCCACTCACATTTCTGTCTCCTTGTTCACTATAATTTCCACCACTCCCCAAAATCAGGGCCTATGGAGTCTCTTAGCTTAGACTCTTGTGCCTTTCTTTCTCTCTCTTTAGCTGCCAGAGACATTTATGCCCCCAGCACCAATTACTGCTCCAGTTATGAGCCTCAGCCCTGAACCACAAAGGATCCTTCCCTCACAGCTTCCTGTCTCCAGTATGAGTCATGCTCCCCGAGGAGCCCCAGGAGAACTCAGCCTGCAGGTGACGGGGACAATGTGTTACCCTCCCCTGGGAAACCTTCCAGCCCTCCCTAGGTGTAGAAAAGTGGGGAGCATGGTAGATGGGTCTCATTCCTCAAGGTAGAGGCAGTCTCTGAGCTGAGAGAAATTGGATTGGGTGCCAGGTGTCCTTACTACAGAGAAGAGGGGAGGGTGTTCCTCTCCCTAACTCTGCTGTGCCCTAATGGGAACAGTGTGATTCTGAATCACTGAGGAATAGTCCTTAGAGAAGCCATGAAGAGAGCTTGCCTGTCTGTCTTTCTCCTGCCTCTCTATCAGCAACTTCAGCAATTGCCACCTGAGAAGATGGAAAGGAAAGAGCTGCCCCCAGAGCATCAGTCCTTGAAGACCAGCTTTGAGGCACTTCTCCAGTACTGTTCCTTGTCTGCAACTGACTTAGTGAGTCTGAACCTTCCCCACAATGCCCTTTTCACACCCCTCACTGGTTCTAGGACTCCTTAGCTGTAGACCAGTTCGTTGTGTGATTCCTTCCTCACTGTCCCTTAACATGCTGTCTGTATCTTATATTTATGTCCATGAGGAATAGGGGAGGGACTTGGATTCTGGTCTGAAGTCTGGCTCCTCAGTAGCAGGACCCAACAGCATCAAAACCTAAAGGCAGCAGGAAGTCCTAGAAGGAGGGCGAAGCCAGGAGTAAGGAAACCTGCCATTCATTTGCTGGCTGTGTCATCCTGAGCAAGTCACTTACCCTCTTTGGGCCTCCATTTCCTCCTCTGTGAAATGGAGCAAGTAGCATTAAGCCAATCTAGCTCTAATATATTGTGATTCTTTATAACCCTATGTAGTGTTAGACTTAGGGGCTGGGGTCAGAATCCATTTCTTGAGGCTGGGCATCGTAGCGCATGCCTGTAATCCTAGTACTTTGGGAGGCTGAGGCAGGAGGATTGATTGAGGCCAGGAGTTTGAGACCAGCCTGGGCAATAGTGAGACCCCATCTCTACAAAAAATAAAAACTCAGCCAGGCATAATGGTGTATGCCTGTAGTCCTAGCTACTCAGGAGGCTGAGGCAGGAGGATCACTTGAGCCCAGGAGTTTAAGGTTGCAGTGAGCTATGATGATGCCACTGCACTCTAGCATGGGCAGGAGAGTGAGATCCTGTTTCAAAAAAAAAAAAAAATCCATTTCTCTCCCTGCAGAAGACAAAAAGGAAGCTGGATGAGGCAGCCCAGCGTCTAGAATATCTGTATGAGAAGATCTGCGAGGGGACAGTAAGTACAGCTAGCTGTGTTCCCTCTGCCTCTTGCCCTTCTGCCATCACCCATGGCCAAAGGAAGCCCAGTGTCTTTTCTTCCCAAAGGTCTCGTCATCCTGGGTCCCCACATAATGCATACATCTTTTCTGGACTAGGCTCCAGAACTTGAATCCTCTCTTATCCCTTCTATGCTGCTAGGGTAGAGAGGCTGATTTGGGCTTACTAACCCAAGGGTCAATCTCTCCACAGCTCTCGCCTCATGTCCTGGCTGGGCTCCACGAGGTTGCCCGATGTGTGGACGCAGGAAGCTTTGAGCAGGGCCTCGCAGTGCATGCGCAGGTGGCAAGCTGCAGCAGCTTCAGCGAAGTATCTAGCTTCATGCCCATCCTGAAGGCTGTCCTCACCATCGCACACAAGCTGCAGATCTAAACCAGCCAGCCTCTCTTGCCAGGAGGCCACTTCTGCTGTTACTTAACTCCTCCCTGCAGAAAAGGGGAATTTTGGAACAGATTCTATTGTTTTTCCCAATCCTCTTCCCTTGCTGGCAGGTATGTGATGCTGTAGGCTTAGTTCCAAACCAGTTAAGTGCCTGCTTTTTCCCCTTTATGCCTGGCCTTTGAGGATCTACTCAAGACTCTCTCAGCCCCACAGGCAGAGCACAGTTCTTCACTTTCCCTAACACTGTACTCTGACAGGACCTGGGGCAGAATATCTTCTCCCCCTGAGATATTCTGTTTAAGTGGTCTGTGACAGAGTGAACAGGATCATTATTTCCAAGTCTACCTCTGCTGTCACCCACCTTGTGGGTCTTTTGTTTTTCCCTTCTGTGGTTTATGAGCCTGACCTTACCTTCACCTTGCCTCTGATTTCATATTTTCAGGTCCATATTTCTCGGTGGCCCAGGGGCCCAGGGTAGAGTTGACTGCTGTTCACTCTTTGAACAAGTCATAGATGTGAGGGATGGGTGCTGAGCAGAACCAAGAGGGGAAACTTTGGCCCTTTTTAAACAAAACTCATGTGCCAGCATTATTAAGGGTGGACTAGGTTAGGTGGAAAGTGAAAGGGGTGAACTGCCTTGCTGGAAGCTGTTGTAGGCTATTAGAGAGGAGCAGAGGGACCAGAGGCTGTGGGGAATGGCCCTTGATTCCACTTATGTTTGAGCCCTGGCCCAAGGCCCTAGACTATTCATTTTGTGCTTATAAACCCAGTTCTGGAATAGGAACCATATTAACGATGGCTTCTTTTCCAGCACTGCTCCTCAAAGGCTGGGGCGCTTCTACTTCTCAGCCACCATGTCTCAGGGCTACCTTCTCTGGTTGTATTTTCATTTGATGCATCGCGTTTGATTCACAGATACACTTAATGGTGCAATAAAGCCACTTTGGTTTCCTCAGTCATCTCCCAATCACTGTCTCCTCTGGGTCCTATTTTGCCATTACCTATCTTTCTAATCCTCTTTGTTCTTGCTTCCTGCACCCTAGTGAGGCAGGGGAGAAGCTTGGGGAGAGATAAGAAGTCAAGAGAGTTCAAGAAAGGAAGGTGTCCAGTTCCACTGAATTAGGCTGCAGGGCTCTCCTTGCAGCATTTGTGGCCACTCTGCTGAGTGTGTGTGTGTGTGTGTGTATCTTCATCCGTGCCTGACGTTCAGCTCCAGGGTTTTCCCCACACCACTTCAGGGCTGAGCTCTGCTGCACAAAGGGACTGGGTGTGAAGCCAGAGGGTACTAGCCCTAATCCTGTTGTAGATCCCATCATGTCTGCAGGCTAGATGTGTGTGTTTGGGAGGGAGGGATTGTTAGGCAGTATTTGTTTGTAAAGCCACTTGCTCTTCAGATAATACTTGCACTAACTTCTATTGATGAAGCAGTGTGAGCCCCAGCAAAGTCCTTTCCCAAAGTGTCTTTGAAGCCAAGAGCCCATTGAGGGGAAGAAAGGCCGGGAGAGGGGATTAGTTTGTTCAGCAGCTGTGAATTTCAGTGGGAGGTTGATGAACTCCGAAGTCTTTGTTTAAATTAAAGGGGGGGAGAAAAAAGCCGCTGCTGGAGCGAAAGCCCCACTTGGGGCCCTGAACTAACACAAGGAGAAGTCTGAGCTGCAGGGAGCTGTGTACTGACTGCGAAGACTTTTCCCAAACACTTTCGGAAAAGGTGTTGTGAGAAGGGAAGGGGGCGGAGTGGCGGATTAGCATGTGAAATGAAGTTTTCATTGACTCCAGTGGGGGTAGAAGGCTATTTTAATGGCATTTTGTTCCCCTATTTTCTCTTCTTGAGCTCTTTAGAGATATTGTTTTGCTAAGACAGGCTTTCTTCCCCCTTCTTTCCAGTCTGAGGATTGCCTCTATGGGAGCCAACATAAATATTTCTCCTCCAGGAATGCGGGTTAATTAAAAGGAAATGAATGAGTGGAAGCATCCAATCCAGACCCACAATAGGCAAGTGCCCTGGCCTGCCCTCCCCTCCCACCACCACCAGCACCACCAGCGCCGAGGGTGACCCTGTCTCTGTCTTTGCCTTAACCTGCTGCTAAGGCCAGTTGAGGCTGGGATTCTTTTCAAGAAAAGAAAGCCCTGCCTGTGTGTATGCTCACAGGCCAGGGACAGGAAGGAATCAGTGTTTTGCCCACCCCAACCAGTGTCCTTGTCACTTCTCAGGACCTCCCTCTGCTTCTGTCCTCTGGCTGAGACAGATGGGCTCCTGAAGAGCACACAAGAGGAGGGAGGGGACCTG
Source organism: Indri indri (assembly GCA_004363605.1). Classification (NCBI taxonomy): domain Eukaryota; kingdom Metazoa; phylum Chordata; class Mammalia; order Primates; family Indriidae; genus Indri; species Indri indri. Next base: position 21,052 of record RJWJ010018955.1, read on the forward strand.
TGCTCCAGTACTCAACCCACAGTAACTCACTAGTTGGTGGAACAAGCCAGTCATCTTTCTCAGCGTCTGATTAAATCTGTAAAACAAAAGATTTGACTAGCTGACCTCAAAGATGTCTTCCCAAGCAGCAGTTCTGGGGTTGTCCATTTTGTAAAGGGGAACACAGCCCTGGCAATTGAGTATAAGATGAGACCCTAAACTCCATGAATGTGGGGATGTTGGTGTGTTGTTCACCACTTTCTCACTCTGGTGTTTGCTGAGTGAACAAATATATGAATGAATAATGCAAGAGGCTGAAAACAATATAGATCTAAGGTAGCTCAGTAATATTTTCTTTATAGAACTCAAATGAATCTAGTATCAATCATATCCATTTGGGGATATAAAACAATAAGCTATGAAAGAACTTTCTGGCAACATGACATGTTTAGAATACTGACCTGGAATTTATCAAATATGAGGCACAATGGTTCTTCTACATTTATGCTGAGAGACCTCCTGGAGAATGTAGCTTTACAGCATTGTACTTTTGTATTTTCTAGCTGCCTTGCCAGACTTTCTTCCTGTGCACTATCAAGTAATTCTGCCAAGTGGGACAGCTAGGTTAGTATATGCTGCTGCTTGATTAAGGAAGAAGGTGAGTTGGGAGATTCAGGAGGCCCATATAAAAGCTGAACAAAGGAGCAAAGGGCCTTTTGCTAGTAGAGATGGAAATGAAGCACTCAGGGACCCTAAAGGAAAGTGTATCCCCTGGTCAGGAAGGAGAACTTCTCTCCTCAGTAAGTGTTAGTAGGACCAGAAGATATATAGGGGTGAGGCCAGGGGCTTGGGGTCTGACCTGGCCACTGCCTCAGTTTGGAATATGGGAGACCTTCCACTCTTATAGGTCAGCCCCTAGAGTCTTGGCTTTTGTTACCTACTTGGAGCCACACCTCTGGTGCTTTCTCCTACTCTGGGAGAGGAAGGTTGAGGTTGTCTAGCATCTGACCAGTTCTGCTTCAGAAGAGCTGCCCGGTGCCCAGACCTGGGACTGGCCTACACCAAGGGATCTGGCTGGGAAGTTCCTTGGGCTGCAAAGAGTTGTTAGGGAATGACTGTTCCCTCCCCAAGGGCTTGCCCTATTTTACAAACAAGTCTGTGCTATACTGCTTCTGTCTGAGAATAAAACCAGAAGATTCAAGCACCACAAGCAGCAAGCTCTTGGCTACTAAGCAAAAGTATTAGTGGAAGATTTATGTAGATGATTTACTAATCCTTGGCAGATTAGCCTCAGTCAATCTTAGGCCATCAGAGAAGCAAAGATCTAGGAAGGATGACATCCTGCCAAGGTGGGAGGGAGGAGAGAGCATAGAGGTTATATCCTCTATCCCACCCCACTCCCAGTATCCTCAAGATAAAGTTCAGTACCTGGAAAAAAGGGAACATATCACAATAACTGCAATAAATTAAAGTTCAAGGTGCTGAACTTCCTATTAGCAACAGTTTCATTGCAGGAAGTTTATTCATTGAAGGAAGATATCCAGTGCCCCAAATCTTACCTGTTTGAGAACCAAGTTAGTGAAAAGGAAGGGTCCCAGTTTCTCCTCTTATGACCTGCCTCTAGACCAGGGTCTGAATGGGAAATTGGCTTTATTTACCTCAGTCTAGACTCAGAGGAACAAAGAGCCTTTGGGGAAGGAGAAGAGATAAAGTTGGTTGCTAGGAGGAAATAGGTTAGGAGCCAGGGAGCAGGTAAAACTTTAAAGGGTAGGAAATGACAATCTGCCTTTACATAGTTCCTAGGCCTTCAGGATATGTGTCTGGAGTGCCTTGGGTGATTGTCTGTGAAGGTCATTGCCCCACTGGTAAAACCCATTGGTGATGTGGTATCACAAGGACGAGTAGCACCCTTGGTATTCAGCAAGTCAGCACTCTAGGGTTCCCTCTTTCCATCTTCAACCTCTGCCTCTAGGAATAAACCCCTAAAACATGCTTTTTCCCAGGCCAGTTTTCTTAGTTTCTCTTCAGGGAAAGAAGGGAAAGGGAGAAGAAAGAGAAAGCATTAGAGATTCCTGGGGAGTCTATGTCAACAGTTAGCAGGGAATCAGAAACACAAGAGGAGCTCTGCAAAAGAGAGATGCAGCTTTGATGAGACCTGGTAGCAGACAATAGGCAAAGGAGAAAAGTATGGCTTTATCTGGGCCCTCCTGTCTGAGAAGTGTTCTTCCAGTTCCTAAGGCTTGATAGGCACCAGGGCTTTAGGGCACCTAGGAGGGGGAAGGAGGAACACCTATTTTCATCCTAGTCCAAGGAAGGTCAATAGCACAAAATCTTAGAACAGAGTTCTCAGACCTAAGTGTGGCTGTGAGGAAGATTCAGACAGAGCGCAGAGGAATTGGGGAAAACAGGTTGGAAGTGGCAAGCTCTGGAGAGACTGCAGAGACTCTCACTGTCAGGATCCCTGGGCTTGGGAATCCGGGGTCCCCATTCCCTAGGTTCCTCTATTACTGGGGTCTCTAAAAGAAGCCAAGAACAAACGGGGAAAGGAGGGAGGAGAGGAGACCCTTAGGGTTTTTTCCCGGGTTTGTGCGCAGCGCCTCCCCGCGGCCGCTCCGCGCGGCTACAGAAGTACTTGGTGACCCGCCGGCGGCACTGCTCGCAGCGGACAGCGCAGCACCAGTGGAACTTGCAGTTGCAGCTGGACACTGTCTCGGCACGGCGCTCCTCCACCGCCAGCCCGCAGTCCCCGCAGAGCCGGCGGCAGCTGCGGCGCTCCCAGCGGCCGAGGGCCCGTCCGCGCCGCAGGCACTCTCGGCCTTCGGTGCCCAGCAGCCCCAGCGTTTTGTTCTCCAGGCAGTAGTCCGGGGAGTCCTCCAGGTGCACCAGCTCCCGGGTGGAGATGGAGCGGAAGGTGTCGGCGATGGCGCCGCGGCCCGCCGCACTGTTGCCCACACCCTGCAGCAGGTCCACCTTGAGTGCTGCGTGGTATTTTTCCTTCAGGTGCGCGCCCACCTCGCGGAACTCAGGCAGCTGCAGCCAGCAGGTCTGCGTGGTGCAGCTGCCAGACACGCCGTGGCACTTGCACGTGCGTTTCATGGTGCCCTTCACCGCCTGGGGAAAGAGCTAGAAGTGAGGCCCGGGATTAAGCGTGTGCTGAGCCTCTGCCCCTGAGGGCTTGTGAGGCGTCTAGCTAGTCTACTTGGCCAGCCCACTTGGTTACCTCATTTTCCGTATTTGTGAAATGAATTTAGGAGTTGTTCGCACCTGGGGCTGTACTGGATAGAGCCGGCTGCCTAATCCCAGGGGCTGCGGAACTCACCTTGCGGCCAGCCTCGTTATTGTGCAGATTCATGGCTGCGCGTGCGTCCTGTCCTGTTTCCAGAGCATCGACGAACTGCTTGGAAATTGCCTCTCCGAAGCCCACGTTGTCACTGCAGCCTCCCCATAGCCAGCCTTGGCCCCCTGGAAAAGGGCGGGGGGAGAGGAAAGGTCATTGAGCAGGCGGGTGCGGAGCCTTTTGGCCTGCTGTTCCTAATTGGGTTGGGGGTTCCGGTACAGGAGAGGATTAAAGTTGGGCGAGTGCCCCGCATATCCTGATTAGTTTCAATCTAGATTTGTTTTTGCCACTTTTGCGCTCCACTTCCAGCCTCAGCCAATCCCCTGCTCAAGACTCCATGACGTAAGTAGTAGCCAAATGGATTCTCTGCAAGGTGCGAGTGCGCTTTTCCGCATACTGTGCTCTACCCACCGGGCAGAGGGTGCATGTGCCCTGCCGGTGATTGAGGTCCGGACGGGACAAAATGGCACAGAGCATTGAGAGGGGAGACACCAGCACAATTGAAATAACATGGAACAACCAAGGTGGAAATTGATCGGAAGGGCACAGAGGATTGGAAACAGCAGTGGAGGTAAAGAGTGGAAAGTAGACGGGCCTGGGCAACATGAAAGGAAGTTCCCCCTGTGTTTGAGAGAAGGAACAGAGGATTAAGTCCGAAGAGTGTTCCTTTATTATTACGTTTAAATTAAGGAAACCACTCAATGGGAGACGAGGTTCCGAAGCTACATTTAGTCTGGTTTGTCACTGTTGGGTTTGGGTTCAAACTGGTTCACCCATCTTCAGCATGATTTTACTCATATTTAGAAGAATACAACTTTTCTTCACCCCACCAAGCTGCCCACCAACCTTTTCATTCTTTAAGTGAACTTATCTGGCCTGTGCTACCCGTCCCCACATTGCTACTCACCCAGCTGCCCATTGCGGGAGTCATCACAGCCACAGTTATCAAAATCCCCAAGGCTGCAGTTTCTAGTCAGGGTGTACATGACTCCAGCAGAACTGATGGCATGTACAAATGCTGTCTCCCGATTCGCTGTCAGGAACCCAAAATCCAGAAGTTAGAGGGAGGGGTTGCAGCCTGAAGAAATACCTGTCATGCTACTTTCTTTTAATACCACGATTATACCTTCCTTTCCCAGCTCCATCCTATTCCCCCATCTTTAAAATGTGTCTTACACTTTTCCAGGGTCTGCTCCATCCCCGACCTCAGCCTTACTCCTCTCCCTTCCTGTCTTTGCAGGCCGCACGTTTTATGACTAGGTGGCTGGGTTATTGTTGCCACACAATTATAAAGGATTTAGATGGAAAAGAGCCTGAGGAAGAAATAGGGAAGAAGATGAATCTGAAGACTAGGTTATAAAGAACCCATCCCCACTTCCTCCCGGAACATTGGAGTCTAAGAGGCATGTGTAGTTAGTCTCGAAAAGAACCTCTGACTGGCAGTTCTTTCATTTTTTGGCATGGCCACTCTATCTTCTCCATGGGAATCTGGTTTCCAGATCAGTTTCCACTTGCCCAGTACTTCTGCTGAGCCTGCTGAAGGAAGGGGCTAAGAGGTGTAGTAATTATGACCCGCTACCTACCTCCTGATGTTACTTATATTGTGAAGGAACCTTTAGCCAAATGGAAGGCCAAGGATGACATGGGATTGAGGGTGAGGCAAGGCCCATTTGTTGAGCAGTGACAGTGTTGGGGAAGAAAGAAAACCACCTCTATAGGTACGAAAGAGGAGGTGGAAAAGAAAAGGAGAAGATCTTCCAGGGAGGGAGATGACCTGAGAGAAGAGAGCAGGTGAAGAATAAGGGTGTAGAGGAGTCAGAGAGCCATCGCTGGGGCTCTAATCAGTGACCAGGGGGTCCAGGGAACTGTGGCCAAGGCTTTTCTTACCACTGCGAAGCCCGCCATGGCTGGACAGCTGCAGGGCTCTCTCGGGGCAGTTCCAGCGGTCCCAGGCAAACTGATATTTGCATTCTTCAATACCACTCTGAGCACCGGCTGCCACACTGCTGGAGTAGATCAGGTAAGCCTGCAGGGACACAGGGGTCAAAATTCAGACTGAACTTAGGAGGCATTTGCCTAACCTGGTCAAGCACCTCTCTTCCTGCCCACTCTCCCATCCCTCTAAAATAATGGTGGAGTGAGCACTTTAAATATGCTGTCTCATTTAATGTCACAAATAACCTTGTGAAATAGGTACCATTTTATAGACTAGGAAACTGAGGCTCAAAGAGGTCATTTGTCCAAGGTCCCACAGCTAGCAAATGAACTAGGAATGAAACACAGTTTTATCAGACTGTAGTCCCCACTATCCTTTATTCATTCTACTGCCTCTACAAAATGAGCCCAAATCACATAATTCATGAAACTTCATCTATTTTCATTCCATTACTATCTTAGAAAATAATATTTTGGAGCTGGAAATGCCCTTCCGTGTGCAGATCATATAATACAATTCCAGCAGTTTAAAGATGGGACATTGCATCCCACTATGGCACTAAGAAGGATGCATGACTTTACAGCCTAACACCATGAAAGGCTGCTGACTTTTTTTTCTCCCCCCGAGACAGAGTCTTGCTCTGTCGCCCTGGGTAGAGTGCAGTAGCATATCATAGCTCACTGTAACCCCAAACTCCTGGGTTCAGGGGATCCTCCTGCCTTAGCCTCCCTAGTAGCTGGGACTACAGGTGCACACCACCATGCCCAGCTAATTTTTTTCTATTTTTAGTAGAGATGGGGATCTCGCTCTTGTTCAGGCTGGTCTTGAACTCCTGAGCTCAAGCAATGCTCCCACCTTGGACTCCTAGAGTGCTAGGATTACAGGTGCGAGCTACTGTACCTGGCCCAAAGTCTATTGACTTTTATGGCTCTGGAAATTCTGACCATAAATTTAGAATCAGTGCTCCTGAGTTCTTGGCACCGACATTAGTTTGCTGTGTGGTTTTAGGTGTGTCCCTAACCCTCTCTGGGCCTCAGTTTTCCCATCTATAATGTATATAGCATAATAAAAGATGTGTACATGTCAAAAAGAAATAGACATGTATAGTCTTTGGTCAACACGCTAAGATTAGTGAAATCCATATTAATCAAAGGAATTTTTCTTACCTTTGGACCAGTCATCAGGAAATTGTTCACTGACCTAGAAGGGGAAAAAAACACAAACCACAGAGTATAATGGAGAGACACTAACTTGTTTCTGCTTCCAAGAATTGTAAGAGTTATTTCAGCAAATATAGTTGATAGGAAGAAAGGGAAACTAATTTCACCAAGGAAACATTGTGCATAAAAACCTACTAAAATAACTTATTTAGTAAAAAATAATATGCATAAAAGTAGTATGATTTCCTTGGATTTTTAAAGTTAGTTAAAATTCCCCATACCATAAAAATTGAGAGTAATGTTTGATTATTATTTTGCCATGGGGTGGGGAGAGAGCTAGCATTAACTCATGATTGTGTACCAGACGCTCTTCTCTCAGTATTTTACATATTGATCTTGTTAAATCCTTACTGTCTCAGGCATTATTATCTCTTTTGCAAATAGGGAATCTGAGACTCAAGAAAAGTTAAATATATGTTAAATCGCACCCAACTAATAAACGAAGGAAGCAGGTTTGAATCCATCTTACTCCATGGGATATTAGAAGCATAGCTCTCTAATCAGGAAGAGGCAAACAGTGGAATATCTTTCTAGGGACTGAGTCATCATTAAATTCCAAAAATATATAATCTGATTCTGGAAAATGGTTTGGCTGTTTCTTTCAAAACTAAAAATAGATTTGTCACATGACTTCACAGTTGCACTGTTGGGCATTTATCCCAGGGAATTTTGTGCTCGGTTCCAAGTCACTGCAAAGATCCAAAAATAAAATTTTTTTTGTTAAAAAAAAAATTGTACTCAGATGCTCATACTTGGATGCTTTATTCATAATAGCCCCAAATTGGAAACTACTCAAATGTTCTTCAGTGGGCGAATGTTTAAAAAAACTGTGGTACATCCACACCATGGAATATTACACAGCAATAGAAAGAAAAGAACTTTGTGCAATTATGGAGGCTGAAAAAAAAAGGAAGGAACTATTGATAAATGCAACAACTTGAATGAACTTCAAGGAAATTATACTGAGTGATTAAAGTCAATCTCCAAAGGATACGTGCTATATGATTCTCTTTGTATAGCAGTAGTGAAATAATGTAGAGCTGGAGAACAGATTAGTGGTTGCCAGGGATTTGGGATAGGGGATGGGTGGGCTATAAAGAGTAACATGAGAGAGTCATGGGGAGATGGTAGAGTTAAGTGTCTTGATGACTGTGGTCATGGTTACACAAGTGGCAAAGTTGCATCAAGCTACGTGCATGCACACACACACGCATGCATGCACACTCAAGTACCTACAAGTGTATGCAAAAATGGTGAAGTCTGAATAAGCTTTATGATAATGTACTATGGTTGTAAGATGTTAACACTGAGGGAGGTTGGGGCCAGGGTACATGGGACTTCCCTGAACATTTGTTTGCATCTTTTGCAAATCTATAATTATATAAAAATGAAAAGTGAAGTACATATGTACATACATGATCCACAGTGTTAGAGATTTGGAGAATGACTTCAATATAGACATTTGAAAATTAATCAAAATGTGTTATGTGTTGTCATTCTTTATCAATTATAATGTAAGAAAGTAACATGGGAATCAGTATGTATCATTCCGCAAAATTTGGTGTGCCTCTGCAATTCTGAAGGCCAATAAGATGCTGTATGTCACCAGAAAGGAGACTGGAAATGAAACAGACCAAGAAACTTAAGTCTCTTGTTAAGAGGCCAAAAAGGCTTGGCTGACTCTTTTGATACAAAATGCATACAACACCTAAAATGTGAGTAGTTTTTGAAAAACAGTATTAACAAACTGGCAGGCTGCCATATGAGAAGATGAAAAGGATTCTGAAAGAGATGTAATAGAATTTTAGCAAATCATGATGGACTACAAAATCTAGCAAAGCTAAGGCCTACTTTTTAAAGCTTGGCAGGCAAACTTAAGTCAACTGAAAAGAAGCACTATTCTATGGGGATGGTAGTACAAGCAAAGCAAAAAAATAAATTCAAAATTATTTAAATGAATTCACAATTGCCAAAGCCATTATGGGTTTGGAGATAAATTTCTGATCCTTAAAAACTGATGTCAGAGGAGTCAGCCAGGCCCTTGGCCTCAGGGAGAGGAGCCTAATCTTGACATTAGGAATAACTTTCAAACATTTTGGACATTAGCAGGTCTGACAGAGGCAAGTTCCCATTTTCTGCAAAATAGACATTGTCAGGAAAGAAAACAAAACAAAAATCAAGTGACAATGGAGAAAGGTTTGCCGTAAGCCTGCATGAAGATTCTTCCTGTGAGAGGATTCTAAGTTGGAACTACAGGGAGGAATGGGCAGAGAAACTAGAGAATTCTTTCCTGGAAGATCCTACAATATGTATGTATGTATGTATGTATTTTTAGGACATCTGATACATTTCAGGATGATCCTATAATATCTAAAGATTTGTATGTGCTGATCTAGCCCAATTGATTGATGAATCAGATTTAACTGAGCACCTGTCATGGGACAAAACTGTAGGCCTTATTTGGACAACATTTCCATAAATTGACTTGTGTTGTTAACCTTCGAGTTATTTGCAGACCTATTTGAACCTTCTGGATGGCTTACTCATATCCAAAATATTCTATATTATGAAGAGACTGTGTGTCCTGTGGTGAGCACCAAAGGAGGAGGACCTTGTTATTGATTAATGAGATAATGACATGATGTCCTTTTGGGGGGTAAAATATAGATTGCAGAAAGCATAGTGAGTGTGCGTTGTGAGAAGATGCAAAGAATTTAAGGGTTTATATGGGTGCCACCTAGGGACAGTCATACGACCGAAGGAAGGACGCTAACAAACATGGAAGGTATAAATGTTTAACACGTGGAGGCTTCTCTACAGACAGAACATGGTAAAACCAGTATCCTCCTTGATGGAGGCACAAGCTTCCCACTTCCCATGAGGATGCACAGTTGCTGATGACACTACCCAAATTTGGTGCCATTCAAAGGGTTTATGCCTTCCTGGACCCTCCCAACTATTCTCAGACCTTTTCTTGAACTCTAGACTTGCATATCCAACTATATTCTTGACATCTCCCCTTCCATGTTTAATAGGCATCTCAAACTTAACATGTCCAAAACTGAACTCCTGATCCTTGATGCCACCAACCCAAACCTGTTCCTTATGTAGTCTTCTCCATCTAATAAAAGACAGTTCCTCCTAGTTATTCAGACAAAAATCTCAAGGGTCATCTTTGACTCCTTTCTTTCTCTCTAATCCTATATTCAGTCTGTCCTCAAATCCTACCAGCTCCAGCTCAAAATGCATCCAGAATCTAACTAATTCTTTTCTTCCCTTCCCTTCCCTCCCCTTCCCTCCCCTCCCCTCCCCTCCCCTCCCCTCCCCTCTTTGACAGGGTCTTGCTCTGTCGCCCAGGCTGGAGTGCAGTAGCACGATCATGGCTCAC
>RJWJ010018956.1:0-30917 GCA_004363605.1 Indri indri
TGGCAGCTCCAGGTTCTCCGGGTAGCAGCAAAGCAGCAGTTTCAGATGTCCCATTAGTCACTTCCCTGCACCTCTCACACGTCCTGGCCCTCGCCCCCTCTCTTTAGGCCGGTTGGGGTGACTCCCCATCCCTGCGTGAGTCAGGGGTTAGGTAGAGCGCGGGCTGAGGGGCCAAGGCCAGCAGACCCGCTCCTCACTCCGGGTCAGGAGAAAGGTCAGCTCCACCCAAGTCTGTGATTAGAAAGGGCCAGGGAGGAACCGCTCCCCGCCAAGAGAAGCCGAGTTCCGCAGCTGGGAGAGGGGAGGGAGCAGCCAGCGTCTACCCTGGGGAAACCTGGGCTGGTCGAACGCGCCGTTCCACATCGTGCTTTCTTCCTCAGGTTTAAACGGCTGACCGACGTGCAGAATAACTACCTGCTGCTGTTTCTGGCCTCCACGCGGTGGATAGCCTTGCGGCTAGAGACCATGATCAACCTGGTGACCTTGGCCGTGGCCTTGTTCCTGGCTTTCGGCCCCTCCTCCAGCTCCTACAAGGCCATGGCTATCAGTGTGGTGCTGCAGGTGAGGGAGAGACTCTTGGTGGGGCCCCTCCCGGACTGTGCCTGTCCTCGGCCTGTGGCCCCTGAGCAGGCCCAGGGGGGTACTTGGGGCTTTGATTACACCTTGAGCTGTGGCCGTGCGGGGTCCTATGGGCTTGCTCGGCCTTGTGAATGTGGCTGCTTTGCTCTGTTCCCTCGCGGCCGCCTCTGACTTGGGAAGTCTGTATTTGGAGGTATTTATCGGAATCATAGAACATCGGAGTGAAGGGAGCCCACAGGCAACAGAGGCCAATGTTCGTATTGTGCAGATGGGGAAACTGAGGCCCAGACAGGGAAAGGAATTGTCCAGAGTGTGAGCGGAGCTGGGATGAGAACCCTGAACTCTTGGTTTGTTCTTCGTACTTAATTGTTCTTACCTCGATTGGGTTGTCAAACTTTTCTGTGTCACCCGGGAAGGTGGTTAAAAGGCAGGTGTAGGTTTCCCAGCCCCTTCCCTAGAGCAAGGCTTCTCAAACTTACACGTGTGCGAGCCTCAAAACAGACTGCTAGTCCCCACCTGGGGGGTTTATTCAGCCCGGCCTGGGAGGGGCTGGCAGGGACCACACTCAGGGAGCGGGGGAGATCCTGAGTCAGGTCCTGGGTCAGGGTCTTAGAATCTAATTCTGAAAATAGGTTCTCTAGGAGTTTCTGCTATAGTGAGCCACGCACCTCACGGCCTGAATTCCTCTGCCCGGCCACTAGGGGCGGCGGAGCGGGAGGAGGTGAGGAGGGGAGTGGCGGCCAAGGTTCCTGTTCACAGAAGCCCGCAGGAGGGCTGTGGGGAAGGGCTGTCGGGAAGGGCTGCGAGGCCCAAAGCCGACTCTGCAGCGCTTCCGGGAACCCTGGCGGTATAGCTCCAGGGCCCCCTCCCTGGGGTTATTCGTTAACTGTCCCTCTGTGGTCCTGCGGCCTTTCCTCTAATTGGCTTGGGATCTCATGTGTGTCCCACTGGGCCTTGTTAGTCCTCAATGCTGAGGTGTCATTCTGGGTACACAATAGAGCTCCATCTTTCTGTACTCCCTGTGGCAGGCACATATTTGCACACGCATGCATTCCTGTACATGTATGTATACATGCACACACACCCCGTGTGTGCAGAACCCTCCACAGGCACGTGGGCCTGCAGACAGCTGTGCAGCCCGCACACTCGATGCCCGACGAGCGCAGTCCCAGCGGGTTTATCGGGAGCTCAGGCATGTGCTGGGCACCCTTCCACTCAGTCCTCACCATGCCCGTGCGTGAGATGCAGCAAGGTGGTTAAGGCTGTGTGGTTTGGAATGTCCAGGTTCAAACCAGGCTCTGCCCAGGCTGTGTGACTTTGAGGAAGTTTGTTAGCCTCTCTGTGCCTGGGATTCCTCATCCGTAAAAGGATGATAATAAAAGTTCTGAAATCATAGACTTGTGAGGACTATGTGTAAATGTGAGAGTTAATGCATGTAAAACACCCAGAATAATGCCTCACCCAGAATAAATGCTCAATAAATGTTAGCTATTATCGTTTCTGTCTTACAGATAGGAAGCTTAGGGCTTAGAGCGTCTAAGTAACTTGCCCCTGTTCCCACAGCTAGTAAGACACAGATGTGTCCACAGTGGCTCACATTCTGTCTCTCTCTCTAATACACACACACACCCCTGCAGGCCCCAGTGCAGAGTTGCTCCCAAGCCCTCTAGAACTTGGGGGGAGAGGCACCAAACCAGTGTCGTAGGGGATGTGGAATTACTAAGGCTCAGAAATCCCCCGAGCTGCAGGGCACGGACCAGAAGGGCAAGGCTCAGGGAAGGGCTGTGCAGGGCTGGCGCTGCCTCGAGGGCAGTCGTGTGGGGGAGCGGGCGGAGGCTCACCACTCCCAGGGAGCACCGTGCACATACGCTTGTTCAAAGGCTGTTCTACCACGGGAGACCCTAGTGGGGAACCTGCCTGGACAACCAACTGCCTCAAAACAGCCCCTGAAGCACATTCTTTCTTCTCAGGCTTTGTTGTCCTGTTTGAGTATCTCATCCCATTTTGGGCAACAACCTCCTAGCCTCCAGTCCCTTAGGCCCTTCCATTCCACCTTCCACACTCTCACCAGAGTAATCTTGAACTGTACAGTTTTCATCATGTCACTGCCTTGTTCAGAAGCCTTCAGAAACTCTGTCTCGTTGTGTACCAAACCCGAGCTATGGGGCCTGACCCCAAAGTGCACTCTCTACTGTGGTCAAGCCAGTACCTCCCTGGCTTCTGCATGTACTCTTGAGGAAATGACGTTCAAGCTTTGGGAGGCAGGAATCACATACTGTGTTGCTTTGCAGCCCTAGAGGTTTTTCAGTAAATGTCAGAGATGTTTCTAGCTGCAAGCCAAAGAACCAACTCAAAATGGCCTGACTGTCTGGGGACTTATTATCTTATGTAACCAGAAGGCTGGGGTAGGGCTATTCTCAGTTGGTTAATTTAGTGGCCTAGCATGAACCCGTGATCATTTTATCTTTCTGCATTGGCATCCACAGCCTGGCTTTGTCCTTTATTATCTATACTCATGATCACAAAGTGGCTGCGGCAGCCCCAAGCAATGCATCTTCACACAATAAAAGCCAAAGGCTGGAGGGAGATCACTTTTTCCATGTGTCCTTCTTTTTTTTTTTTTTTACAACAGAATCTTTCTCTGTTGCCTGGGCTAGAGTGCTGTGGCATCAGGCTAGCTCACAGCAACCTCAAACTCCTGGGCTCAAGCGATCCTTCTGCCTCAGCCTCCCAAGTAGCTGGGACTACAGGCGTGTGCCACCATGCCCCGCTAATTTTTTCTGTATATTTTTAGTTGTCCAGCTAATTTCTTTCTATTTATAGTAGAGACGGGGTCTCACTCTTGCTCAGGCTGGTCTTGAACTCCTGACCTCGAGCAATCCTCCCGCCTCGGCCTCCCAGAGTGCTAGGATTACAGGCGTGAACCACCATGCCCGGCCCATGTGTGCTTCTTAACAGCCAAGAAAAGTTCCCCAGAATACTCCCCTCTGACCCTTCCTCATGCTTCATTGGCCGGAGCCCTAAACTAATCACTGGCAAGAAGAGTAGAGTTACCATGATTGGTTTGGATCACCCAAGCTTCCCCGAAGCACAGATACCTGAGCGTGATGGTGGGCCAGCTGGCAAGGCAAGCCTCGGTGTCTGAGCCACGGGGGGACAGGAGGAAAGGCAGTCTGCCAGCCCACCCACCTCCTTTCCCAACCCAGCGTCTTTCCAGCATGGTGTCCACCTTCTCGGACTTAAGAGGGCTTCTCCTCCCCTTCCCACACTCTTTGTTTTGGCCATAGCCAAACGCTTCTCTGCCCGTCTTTAGGTTGCTGAATCTTCCCTCTCCTTAACTCCAGTGCCGACTCCTGCGGAAGCCCTTCCCTGTGGCCCTCACCTGAGCCCCCCATGGGTTGACTCCCTTGTGGAATGCGTCCGTCTGCACTGCCATTCTCTGTTGGCTTGTCTGCGGCCCCACCCAGGCGGGGGGGTCTACAAGGGCAGGGCCTGTGTCTGCTGCACTTTGGGACACAGAGCCTGGCCCAGCACTGGGCACAAACCCTTCCACCAGAGTTTACTGAATGAATGTGTGATGAACTTATTAGCCAGCCCCTCTGGCCAGGGTGATGGAGCTGGGGTCTCAACCCCGGCTCTGTCTCCAGCTTTCAGCTGACCGTTTGTATGCCATGCCCTCTCTCTGGGCCTCCGTTTGCTCAGCTCTGGTGCCCCCAGTGCCCACGAGTCCCTGGACTCCTGGGTTCCCTGAAGGCAGGGCCTGAAACAAGGACTTGGACACAGGCAGCTTATTTGGGAGGTGGTCCCAGAAAACAGGATTGAGGAAGCAGGAGAATGGGACAGGGAAGGAGGAAATCCATCACGGGAGTGTGTCATTGAGGTCCCTGGAGTGTGTCATTCTAGGTCACTAGGGCTTAACTTTACCGGGATCTCCCAAGGAGCATTCGGGATATTCCCAGGTTTGTGCCCCCAAAGGCTGAGCGATGGGAGCATTTACCTGCCGGCTCTTGTTCCCGGTAGTTGCAGCTCGCTCTCCATGGCCTTTGCTCGCTGTGGTTTCCCTGATGCACTTGTGCGCGGGGGCTCCTGCAGCGGGGGAAGGCTTTGGGCACAGAGACAGAGAGGGCGCTTGGGGTGGAGTGGTGTCCGTGGGATTCTTGCCCCAAACCGCCCACCACAGCTGCAGCTCAACTCAGAAGTGGGCTGAGGGGGCAGCGGGGGGCTCTGCGCCATTTTCACTGGGGAAATTGTGTGTGTGGTTTGCGGGGGCGCTCAGGGCAGTGGCTGCCAGCGGTGCTCAAGGTTGCTGAGAGCCGGCGCGCAGCCCGGGCGGCCTCTTGCCCCCCCTGAGGCTTCTCCTTCCTCCCAGCTGGCGTCCAACTTCCAGGCCACGGCGCGGATCGGCTCGGAGACGGGGGCGCACTTCACGGCGGTGGAGAGGATGCTGCGGTGCACGAAGGTGGGACGCGGGTCTGGGCGGGCGCGGCTTCTCCCCTCTGCTACCGGAGGCTTGCCCAGGAAGCGGCGGGGCTCCCGCCCTTCCTCTCCGTGTGTTCCCGCGTGGGAGGGAATAGTCTGCTCTTTATAGAAACGACCAGTTAGCCCCAATACAGGAATAATGATGACAATAATAATTGGCATCATTATCGCTTCTATTTATGTCATAGCGTTAATAGTTAAGAGCGCAGATTCTGTGACCAGATTGCCTGGGTTCAATTCCAAGCTCTGACATTTGAAACGTCTGCATAACCCTGGGCAGTTTATTGAAACTCTCTGTTTCCCATTCTGAAATGGGAAAGATAACAGTATTTGTTTGTCGGATTATTGCAAAGATGAAATGCTATAACGTGTAATGCACTTAGCACAGTGCCTGGCCCAGTGAAATAACATTATTGAATGTGATTTATTCTTATGATTGAGCTTTTACAGGCCAGGCACCGTGCTAAGCCCTTTGTATAGATTCTCTCTCAGAATCATAAAACGATTTTATTAGGATGGTTGAATGATTACATTTTGCAGACAAGCAAACTGAGGCTTGGCCAGTTTGAGCGTCTTGCCGAGGGTCACACTCCTGGAACTCGCAGAGCCCTCCACAGCCAGGTCTCCCGCCCCACCACACGAGTGGAATCTGTGAATCGCAGGGCTCTGATTTAATGCCAAGAGATGCTGCTATAGCGCTGCCCAGCCCTGGAGAGCTGTGACTTGTGGCTGGTGGCCCTGCTCCTTCTCCAGTGACCTTTCCTCTTAGCACACCCACCTGTGCATGCTGCAGAGTGCCGGGCTTGGAGTTCGGCAGGTCTGGGTTTGCGTCCCAGTTCGTCCACACGTGAACTGTGTGATCTTAAGCAAGTCGTTTAACCGTTGGAGCCTTTCTTTCCTTGCCTGGGAAATGCACCCAAAAAGGCTCACCTCACAGGATGAGGATAGAGAAAGAGAAAGTCGCAGGAGGGCTCTGAGCTACAAAACACACCCTGCAGGGATTAGTTATCTCTGCTGGCTTTTTTATCATTATTCTGGGTTCTATTTCTTTAGAGCCTCACACAGGAAATTAGAAACAGTACTCTAGGTTAATAATAACAAGGGGGCTGGCTATGTGGGTTTCTCACTCTTCTGGGGAAAAAGCACGTGTGTTTCAGGTGAGTGTGGGACGTGTGGGTGGATGTTCCTCTTGGGGTTTTCTTCTGCTCACACAGCTGGTGGCTTGACCATGGTGCAGGGCAGGTTGGGTGGGTCACAACTGAACAGCTGGAGGCTGGAGGGTCCACAGGTGATGGGCAGAGATTGATGATAACTAGATTGATGATAACTATTGATGTCTTTTTCTTTCTTTAAAAACAAGATGTGTGTCTCTGAGGCTCCTTTACACACAGAAGGCACGAGTTGTCCCCACGATTGGCCACGGCATGGGGAAATCACATTCCAGGATTATCAGATGAAATACAGAGGCAACACGCCTATCGTCCTGCGTGACATCAACCTGACCATTCATGGCCACGAAGTGGTGGGCATCGTGGGAAGGACAGGCTCTGGTGAGCTGAGCCCTTTCCTTTGGCCTTTGGATGCCAGACCTATTGTAGTTTTGTTTTGTTTTGTTTTTATTTCAAAATATTAATTAAGGGGGTACAAGTGTTTTTGTCACATGGATACCTTTTATGATGCTTAAGTCAGGGCTCTTGGTGTGCCCACCAGCAGAATAGTGTGCATCGTACGCAGTGGGTAAGTTTTTATTCCACACCCCCTCCCGACTCCCCTTTTCCTGGTTTCTCGTGTCCTTTATATCACTTTGTGCATGTGTGTACCTGTCATTTAGCTCTCGCTATTAGTGAGAACATGTGGTGTTTGATTTTCCATTCCTGAGATACTTCAGTTAGGATAATGGTCTCCAGTTCCATCCAAGTTGCTGAAGATGACATTATTTCATTCTTTTTTATGGCAGAGTAGTACTCCATGGTGTGTGTATATATATATATATATATACACACATCACATTTTCTTTATGCATGCATGAATTGATGGACACTTAAGTTGATTCCACATCTTTGTAATTGTGAATTGTGCTGTGATAAATATTTGCATGAAGGTATCTTTTTGATAAAATGACTTCTTTTCCTGAGGGTAGATACCCAGCAGTGGGATTGCTGGATTGAATGGTAGGTCTACATTGATTTCTTTGAGGAATCTCCATACTGTTTTCCCTAGAGGTTGTACTAATTTGCGGTCCCTCCAACAGTGTATAAGCATTCCTTTATCTTGGAATCCGTGCCAGCACCTATTGTGTTTTGACTTTTTAGCAATGGCCATTCTGATAGGGATAAGGTGGTAGCTCATTGTGGTTTTAATTTGCATTTCCTTGATGATTAGTGATGTTGAGCATTTTTTTCATATGTTTTTCAGCCATTTGTCTATCTTCTTTCAAAAAAACTTCTGTTCATGTTTTTTGCCAACTATTTGATGGGGTTTTTTGTTTTTGTTTCTTTTTTTTGCTGATTTGTATGAATTCTTTGTGGAGTCTGGATATTCGTCCTTTGTCAGATGCATAGTTTGCAAATATTTTTTCCCATTCCGTAGGTTGTCTATTTGCTCTCTTGATTATTTCCTTTGCTGTGCAGAAGCTTTTTAATTTAATTAAGTCCCATTTATTTATTTATTTTGTTTGTTGCTATATGTGCCTTTGGGGTCTGAGTCATAAATTCTTTGCCTATGCCAATGTCTAGAAGACTTTTTCCTATGTTTTCTTCTAGAATTTTTATGGGTTCATGCCTTACATTTAAGTCTTTTATGTGTCTTGAATTAATTTTTGTATGTGCTGAGAGACAGGGGTCTTATTTGATTCTTCTGCATGTGGCTGTCTAATTTTCCCAGTACAATTTATCAAATAAAGTTTCCTTCCCCCAGTGTATGTTGTTATCTGCTTTGTCAAAGATCAGTTGGTTGTAGGTAGATGGTTTTATTTCTGGGTTCTCTATTCTATTCCATTGGTCTATGTCCCTACTTTTATACCAGTACCCTGCTGTTTAGATTGTTATAGCCTTGTAGTATAATTTGAAATCAGGCAATACAATGCCTCCAGTTTTGTTCTTTTTGCTTAAGATTGCATTGGCTATTTGGGCTGTTTTGGGGTTCCAAAAGAAGCTTAGGATTATTTTTTCTAGTTCTGTGAAATGTGACGTTGGTATTTTGAAAGGGATTTTGTTGAATCTATAAATCACTTTCGACAGTATGGACCTATTAATGATGTTGATTCTACCAATCCATGAGCATTCCATTTGTTTGTGTCATCTGTAATTTCTTTCATCAGTGTTTTGTAGTTCTCCTTGTAGAGATCTTTCACTTCCTTGGTTAAGTATATTCCTAGGTATTTTATTTTCTTTGTAACTATCATGAATGGTATTGAGTCCTCGATATGACTCTCAGCTTGACTGTTATTATAATGGTATATAGAAATGCTACTGATTTGTACATTGATTTTGCAAGCTGAGACTTTGCTGAATTTATTTATCAATTCCAGGATTGTTTAGGAATTTCTAGATAAAAGATCATATCATCAACAAAGAGGGATAGTTTGACCTCCTCTTTCCTGATGTGGATGCCCATTATTTCTTTCTCTTGCCTGATTTTTCTGGCTAGGACTTCCAATACTATGTTGAATAGAACTGGTACAGTGGGCACCCTTGTCTTGTTCCAGTTCTTAGGGGGAATGCTATCCAATTTTCCCCATTCAATATGATGTTGGCTGTGGGTTTTTCATTTATGGCTTTTATAATTTTGAAATGTGTTCCTTCTATGCCTAGTTTGTTGAAGATTTTTTATCATGAAAGGGTGCTTGATTTTATCAAATGATTTTTCTGCATCTATTGAGATGATCATATGGTCTTTGTTTTTGTTTCTGTTTATGTGGTGAATCACCATGTTTATTGATTTGTGTATGTTGAACCATCCTTGCATCCTTGGGGTTAAACCCACTTGATCATGGTGGATTATCTTTTTGATGTACTGTTGAATTCAATTTGCTAGTATTTTATTGGGGATTTTTGCATCTATTTTCATAAGTAATATTGGCCTGTAGTTTTCTATGTTTGTTGTTTCCTTTCCTGGGTTTAGTATCAAGGTGATAATGGCCTCATAGGATGAGTTTGGAACAATTCCCTCCGTCTCGATCTTATGGAATAGTTTCTGTAGGATTGGTACCAGTTCCTCTTTGTAGGTCCTATAGAATTTGGCTGTGAATCCATATGTTCTAGAGTTTTGTTGTTGTTGTTGTTGTTGTTGGGAGGTTTTTCTATTCCTGCATCAATCCCTGTGTTCATTATTGGTCTGTTCTGGATTTCTATTTCTTCCTGATTCAGGCTTGGGACATTGTGTGTTTCCAGGAATTTATCTGTTTTCTCTAGGTTTTCTAGTTTGTTTGCATAGAGGTTTTCATAGTATTCACAGATAATATTTTGTATTTCTGCAGTATCAGTTGTAATGTCTCCTTTTTCATTTCTGATTGAGGTTATTCGAATCCTTTCTTTTCTATTTCTGGTTAATCTGGCTAGTGATTTATTGATTTTGTTTATCTTTTTAAAGAACCAACTTTTCATTTCATTGATCCTTTGTATTTTTTTTTTTCTTTTTTCGTTTCCATTTTACTTAGTTCTGCTCTGAGCCTTGTTATTTGTTTTCTTCTACTAGCTTTAGGTTTGATCTGTTCTTCTTTTCTAGTTACTGAGATGTGACAATAGGTTGTTAATTTGTGATCTTCTATCTTTTTGATGTAGGCATTTAAGTCTATGAACTTTCCCTTTATAACTGCTTTTCCTGTATCCCATAGATTTTTTATTTTTTGAGACAGAGTCTTACACTGTTGCCCTGGGTAGAGTGCAGTGGCCTCATCATAGCTCACTGCAACCTCAAACTTCTGGGCTTAAGCAATACTCCTGCCTCCTGGGTAGCTGGGACTTCAGGCATGTGCCATGACACCTGGCTAATTTTTCTATTTTTAGTAGAGACAAGATCTTGCTCTTGCTCAAGCTGGTGTCAAACTCCAGATTTCTGGAGTTTATGCAATCCTCCCACCTTGGCCTACCAGAGTGCTAGGATTACAGGTATAAGCCGCTGTGCCCAGCCTATCCCATAGATTTTTGATAGTGTCCCCTTTGTCATTCAGTTCAAGAAATCTTTTGATTTCCGTCTTAATTTCATCATTGACCCAAGGATCACTCAGCCACAGGTTGTTTAATTTCCATGACTTTGTGTAGATTTGAGTGTTTCTCTTGGAATTGATTTCTAGGTTTATTCCACTGTTGTCTGAGAAGATACATGGTATGATCTTGAGTTTTTTGAATCTGTTAAGGCTTGATTTGTGGCCTAAGGTATGATCAATCTTGGAAATGTGCCACGTGCTGGTGAGAAAAATGTATATTCAGTAGTTATGAGGTAGAATGTTCTGTAAATGTCTTCTAGGTCCATTTATTCTAGAGTCCTGTTTAAGTCCAGTGTTTCTTTATTTATTTTCTGCTTCAATGATCTGTCCAGTTCTGTCAGTGGAGTGTTGAAGTCCCCAGAAATTAAGATGTGACTTTTTTTTTTTTGCTTAGACATAGGAGAATTTGCTTTATGAAACTGGGAGCTCCTGTGTTAAGCACATATATATTTAGGATTGTTATGTGTTCTTGTTGAGTTGCTCCCCTTTCCATTGTATAATGTCCATCTTTGTCTTTTTTTTTTTTTACCATTATTGATTTAAAGTCTGTTTTATATGATATGAGAATGGCTACACCTGCTTGCTTTTGGTTTCCATTTGCATGAAATATTTTTTTCCATCCCTTAACCTTGAGTCTGTGGGAGTTCTCGTGGTTTAGATGTGTTTCTTGGAAATAGCAAATATTTAGGTTGTGTTTTTTTCATCCATTCAGCCAGGCTATGTCTTCTAAGCAGAGCATTCAGACTGTTCACATCGAGTGTTAGTATTATGTTCAATGGGATGCTGTTCTGTTCATCATATTGGATGATACCTTATTGTCTTATTTTTCTTCTTGTGCTATTGTTTTATAAGAGCTGTGAGCTATAACTTTTGGGTGTTTTTTGTGCTGGCTGGTATGTGTTTTTTGTGCTGGGTGTTTATTGTGCTGTTGCATATATAATGCACTTTTTAGCATTTCCTATAGGGCAGGTCTAGTGGTGACAGATTTCCTTAGTGTTTGCTCTTCTGGAAAAGTCTTTATTTCTCCATCATTTATGAAACTTAGTTTTACAGGATACAAAATTCTTGGCTGACAGTTGTTATGTTTAAGAAGATTAAAAATGGGGTCCCAATCCCTTTTGCCTTGTAAAATCTCTGCTGTTAGCCTTATGGATTTTCCTTTGTAGGTTAGTTCTTGCTTTCATCTTGCAGCTTGCTGAATTTTCTCCTTCATTTTGACTTTGGCAAGGTTGATGAGTGTATGTCTTGGAGAAGTTCTATTTGCTATGAATCTTCTTGGTGCTGATGACCGTCTTGTGTCTGGATATCTGAATCTCTAGTAATACCAGGAAAGTTCTCCTCAATAATTCTCTCAAATAGGTTTTCCATGCTTTCTGATTTTTCTTCTTCTCCCTCTGGAATACCTATAATTTGTTTATTGACTCATATCACATAGCTCCATATTTCTCTAGGTGATTGTTCATTCTTCTTTATTCTTTTTTCTGCATCTTTGACTGACCGTGTTAGTTCAAAAGCCTTGTCTTCAAGCTCTGAGATTCTTTTTTCTGCGAGGTCTATCTTGTTGTTGAAGCTTTCTGCTGTATTTTGTAATTTCCTAAATGTCTCTTTCATTTCTTTAAGTTCTGTTATATCCTTTCTTATGTTGTCTATCTCTTTAGTGAGTTGTTCACTTTTTTTCATTTATGTCCTGAAACATCTTTTTGGCTTCTTTGTGTTGCTTTTCAACTTGCTTTTCAATCCGATTCATTTCATTTGCCATCTATACTCTGAATTCCATTTCTGACATTTTCCCAATTTACTTTGGTTGGGGTCCATTGCTGTGCATCTATTGTGATCCTTTGGTGGTATTGACTACCTTGTTTTTTCTTGTTGCCAGAATTTTTTTTATGGGTTTTTTTCTCATCTGAAATCTCTTCTCTCAGCTCAGGTTGAAAGGTTTGCAGTGCACCTGTTATCCTTTCCCAGGAACTCTCCTGCTTAGAGAGAAAGAGGAGATGTTCCTAGATAATGCTTTTATGTCCTGTTCTAAAGGACTGACCCAGCAGGAGAGGGATGGATCCACTGAGAGCCTGTGACACAGCTGTCCTCCTGTGTAGTCTCGATCCCCTGTGGTTGCCACAGTCCAAGCTGATGCTGGGGGATATTCGTTCAGATTGATGAATTGGTCCCCAGGCCACTGTTGGAAGCTCAGGCAGGGAGCTGTACAAGACCTTCTCCATGGAGATGGGTGGTGTGACCTTGTCCAATGCATGGGCAGGTTGTAGGACCTTGGTGGATGCTTGGATGTGTCATGGGACTGCAGCCAGTGGCAGGGAAAATTGTGGGTTCTTGTCAGGTGCCTGGGCATGTCACAGGACTGCAGTCAGTGGCGGGGCAGGTTGGGAGACCTGATGTGTGCCTGGGTGCATCATGGGTCTTTGGTTAGTGCCTGGGCATGTTGTGGAACCTAGGCCAGTGCTAGGGGATCTTTGTGTGGAGTGGTGGGTTTTGTCCTAGGCTGCTGTTGGAAGCTCAGGCAGAGGGTTGGTGAGTCCCTCTTTTCAATGAGGTGGGCACTGCAGAACATTGCTCTGCCCAGGTCTCCCCATGGTGGTGGCAGTGGATGTTTGGCCAGGCTATCTAGGTGGTGGCCACAGGTATCAGGGCTGTGGCCTTCCATCCAGGTCTAGGTGTAATGGTGGTATGTGGCTGGGGGCAGCTTGTGGCTAGCGGGTCTGTGGTGGAGAGCTGGACTACAGAAGTGGCATCATATTGTGCCATGGGGATATGGCCTGCTGACCGATGTGCAAGGCCAGGGGCTTGTTCTGCTGCTTGAGGCCATGGGGCCTGATGGCCAGTGCACAAAACCAAGGAATGCAGCCTGCTACATGGCATGCAGGTCTGCAGGTGCATGGGCCAGTGTGGGTGTACAAGGTGGGGGTGTAGCCTGCCAGCTGGTGCACAGAGCCAGGAGGTGTGGCCCGCCACAGGCTGTGCAGGGCCAGAACCATTTTGGGGCATGCATTTGCTCACTCACTCCCAAATATTTATTGGGCCTTCATGCCTTGCTAAATAGACCCTGGTGAGCGTCTGTCATAAGATGCCAGTGGAAGAGATAGATGTTAAACAAACCAGCAAATACAGAAATAAATATGACAATTGCAGGTTGTGGTGGCTGCCATGACAGAGCAAACAGGGCAGTTTGCAGAGCAAGGAGGTTGGTGGTGCTTGGGCTATGAGGCCAGTGTTGGGCCGAGGCGCGAAGGGTGGACGAGGTCCACAGAGGTGCACTCTGCCAGGGTTGAGTGCGGGCTCCCCTCCCTTCCTGCACCTCTCCTGTCAGCCTCCCACTTCTCCTCCCTCCTGCCCCCTTCCCTCTCTCCTCCTGGACTTCTTTCCCTCTCTTCCTCTCCTGTCACTTCTGGGAGATCCGGTCCAAGTGTCCCTCCCTCCATCTCTCTGCATTGTTCAAAGATACTGTTCAGACTTTTTTCTTCCCCCTCCCACCCTTGGGTGCTTCAGAGCTGCCTCCTCCAGGAAGCCTCCTGGATGTTTCAAGCCTTCTTAGGTCTCCTCCTCAGCACCCCTGCAGCACTTGCACTACCACAAGGTAAAGAGTTTCCAGAGTATTCTTTTGGGTGTTCTTCTCTTGCTATTTTCCACCTGTCAGTTGGCCTGACAGGGCTGGGGTCTGGCACAGAGGAGCTCTCAGTAGATACTGGTCCAACTTACTATATTCATTCACCAGGTATTTATTGAGCACTTACTATGTGCCTGGGAACCTAGAGGTTCATAGATCTTATCCTCAAGAACAGGGTTGAAAATTCAAATGTTTCGGGGCCTGGCAAGTAACAGATGAGTGCAATGGGTCTGGGCTGTGATGTAAGGGGGGTGGGGAGGGCCAGGGGGGCCTAAAGAACACTATTCTGTCTCAACGAAGCTGCCACACTCAGCTCCAGCTCCTTGTTGCTGGGGGATGTGGGCCCAGTGTTGCCAGTTCTGCTGAGTTTCAAGAGAAACATGCAATTTGAATTTTTATATTTAGGATCTTTAGGTTTTTAAAAAAAATGCTGGCAAGGAATTTAAAAATAATTGTGCACTATGTGTGTGAAACAAAACATATGTGGGCTGGCTTTGATCCAGAGGCTGCGTTTGTGACCTCTGATCTAGGCTGTAGGAAAGCTGCTCATGGCTTTGGGCACCACTTGGAGCAGAGACCTGCTCAGCACTCAGAATGACAAAGAACGGGCCCCAGAGAGCAGTGGGTCAGGCGCAAACACCAGGTGTGACCCGTGCTGTCCCGAGCGCAGACACAGGCAACTGAGGCCTGTTTCTGGCCCAACAGGGAAGTCCTCCTTGGCCACGGCTCTCTTCCGCCTGGTGGAGCCCGCAGCGGGACGGATTCTCATCGATGGCGTGGACATCTGCAGCATTGGCCTGGAGGACCTGCGGTCCAAGCTCTCGGTTATCCCTCAGGATCCGGTCCTGCTCTCAGGAACCATCCGGTGAGTGCTAGGCCGGCGGCCAACACTGCAGTTCCTGGGCCCTGATCTCTTCTCTGTGTGCGGGGCCACTCACGCCTGCTTGGCCCGCCTCACCAGAGTGTTGAGGAGTGAATGAGGCCAATGTACATAAGAGCATTTTGTAAGCCACAATGACCTAAGCAAAAGCAAGGCATGTTTTCATTTTTTAAAAACCAGCCAGGCACGGCGGCACATGTCTATATTCCCTGTTACTCGGGAGGCCGAGGTGAGAGGATCGCCTGAGCCTAGCAATAGGAGTTCGAGGCTGCAGTGCACTGTGATCGTGCCTGAGAATAGCCACTGCACTGCAGCCTGGGCAACACAGCGAGACCCCATCTCTAAAAACGAAAACAAACCCAGATGGGATTGGTTAGGTTTCAGCGCACCACTAAGCATTAGTTCTGTGACTGCCACATTCTTCCTCATCCAGGTGTGGCTTCTTCTCCTTTCTCCACCTACTGGGCAAAGGCCCTGGCAACGTTGCTGGAAAGGGCTTCCCCATTGGGTGCACATTCTGAACAGGGAAGTGAGGAAGTGAGAAGGATCCAGAACTGGACCTTTCAGCCTCTTCCCCACACTTTCTATTTCCTCAGAAGTCGCCTCGAGGACCAAACGTCCCCCAGATTAGTGTCGCTGCTGACGATGAGCTCTAGGCGTGAAGGGAGACAAAGGCGCGGAGCCTGAGCAGGACGGGGGCACTAAAAACAGGCCAGACTCCCCAGGTCTCATTGATAGTTAAGGGGCATTCTTAGAGGCAAGAGGATAAACCGACCCCCAGAACTTCATTCATTCATTCATTCAATAATCATTCATTCCTTTATCCTTCCATCCATTTACCGTGCCTTCTCCGAGCTCTGTCGCGTTAGGGCAGAGCACTGGGATGAACGAAAGCTTCCCCTGTTCCTCACCCCCACGAGGAGCTCGCGGGGTAGCGGGGAGGGTGTTTAGTGTAGGTGCGAGATCCAGCGCCTTGCAATAGAAGCGGTAATTGCTAGATCAGAAATATGAGCAAAGTGCTGAGGGAGCCAAGAGTGGGATGAGTGACTCTGCCTGGGTGAACCCAGAAAGGCTTCACAGAGGAGGGGACATTTGAACAGTCTTGAAAGATAAGTAGGAGCTCGTCTGGCAGAAAAAGGGCAGAAAGTCGTTCTAGGGAGACCGAACAATGTGTGCACAGACGTGGGGTTTCAACATGACTTGCGTTGTGTTAGGGGAGTGATAAAACATTTCATGATAAAACGTTTCATGATAGACTTCTGCGTTAAGGTATAACTTGGCCAAATCTATTGTGCCTTGGTAGAAAGAGCAGTAAAAATGTGAACTGTTATTGAGCATTTATATGTGCCAGCTGTATACTTTAATATACTGTCTAATTTAATAGTCACAACAACCCTATGAGGTTGTGTTATTATCCTCATTTTACAGATGGAGAAACTGAACTTAGAGAAAGGGGACTTGTTTAAGGACACACATGGAAAGGATGAGGTATAACTCCAGGTAGTCTAAACCCATAACCTGGGATGATCCCCACCGTGGGGCAGGAAGAAATATGGACTGGAATATAGGACATCTGGGTTCTCTACCCTGAAGCTTCTAACTCTGAGTGTCTGTAATTCCAGCCTGGATCTCATACTGACCTGTGACGTGACCTTGAACAAGCCATTTAAAACTGACAAGTCCTGGTTCCCTCATCAGGGAAAGGGACAGACCCATCTCATGGGCGAGCGGGTGTCAAATGAGCCTATCTGTGAAAATACTTGGAGAATATCAAACGTCATGCCAATAAGACATTCCACCTGCTGCTTTTTTAATACCACTTAGCTCTGCACACGCAGCGTGTGTGGCTGCCGGAACAGGGAACGAGAAAGCGGAGCCAACAGGTTTCACCAGGGCGTGTGGTTGCATGACAGGGACGTGTTTACAATGTTGCCTGTCAAATCAAAGTGCGAACCTCACTGGGTGTAAAGTCCAGATGTGTCCCGACCTGAAGTCAGTTGCCTGGGTGACCAATTAGCATTCTTTTCCCTGCAAAAGACAGCAAAGCCAACCCCACCACAGTGAGCTACCACTTTACACCTACTAGTAAATAATTTTTAAAAAAGGAAAATAGCAAGTGTTGATGAGGATATGGAGAAATGGGAACGCTTGTGCATGGCCAGTGGGAATGGAAATGGTATAGCCACTACGGAAACCAATTTGGCACCTCCTCACAAAGGCAGACATAGAATCATCGTGTAATTCAGCAATGTTACTTCAACTACATACCCCAGAGTTGAAAGCGCACACTTGAACAATCCTTGCACACCAGTGTTTGGAGCAGCATTATTCACGATTGCCAAAAAGTGGAAACAACTGTGTGTCAAGAGATGAATAAACAAAATGTGTGTGTACCCACGCACACACACACTCACACACTCTCTCACAGACACACTCACACTCACTGTCACACTCATATACTCAGTCACACACACACACTCACACTCACACATAGTCACACACACACTAACACACATACTAACACACACTCAGACACACACACATTCACACTCACACACACACACAGACACACACACACGCATTCACACACACACACATACACTCACGCTCACACACAGACACATACACATTCACACACAGACACACACACACATACACATTCACACACACACACATACACTCACACTCTCACACACATACACATTCACACACACAGACACACATACACACTCTCGCACAGACACACACACACTCACAGACACACACAAACACACACACACACTCAAACACACACACGCACTCACACACAGTCACACACACACACACACACATGCACTCACACACACTAGAATATTACGCATTCCTAAGGGGGAGTGAAGTTCGACACACGCTACTACACGCACGGACCGTGCAAACGCTGTGCACAGTGAGACGAGCCGGGCGTGGAAGGACAGACGCCGCACGGTCCCCCTGACACGAGGCGGCTGGAACAGGCACGGTCACAGAGACAGAAGGCAGAGCAGGGTTCACAGGCGCTGCGGGGAGAAGGGGGATTGTTCAATGGTCACGGAGTGTTCGGATAATGAAGTTTTGGATATAGATGGTGGTGATGGTTATACAACACTGTTAACATATTTAATGCCGCTGAACGGTACACTTACAATTGGTTAAAATGACAAACATTATGTTACATATGTTCTCCCACCAAAACAAAACAAAACCCAGATGACTTAGGCACAGGAGGCCTCTGTTGACTGATGACGCTGGGAAGGCCAAGGCTGAATTCAGGATTCAGGCACCCCGTTTTCCCCAGCCTTGCTTTTGCTTTAAGCTCCACAGGAGGCCCTCGGGGGCTCCCCGCGTCCCACTCCTGTGGCGAGACGGTTGTGGTCTCCCTCGTTCAGTCCGCAGTGAAGGAACATGTCTTTTTCCCATGGTCGCCTTCAAAGTCCTGACGCACTCTGACTGGTTACCTGCGCACCCCAGACTAGCCACTGCCGCCAGGGATCGCCACGTGTCTATTGACTTGTACTTGAGTCACTCGTTCATCCCTGGAGTGGAAGGTGGAACCCCCCTGGAACACATGGGCTTGAGGGCTGGGAAGAGGTGGTCCCCAGATAAAACTTGGGGGCTGCTGCTGGCAGAAGGGATGGGTACTGGGGAGGCGCAAGAAATGATCACTCACGGTGGTTCCGTGAGTTTCCCTAAACCCCATAATCCAGTTCTAACCATTGCTGGTGATCCTCTGAGTATATAAATGAATGTTCAGAGGTTGTGCGAGGTCATTGAACACTTCTCTTTCTCTCGTATGGCAGATTCAACCTAGATCCCTTTGACTGTTACACAGATGAGCAGATCTGGGACGTCCTGGAGAGGACATTCCTGACCAGGACGGTAAGGAGCTCCAAGGCCTAATTCTTGGTCTAAGCCTGCATCTTCAGCAGGGGGCTGGTTCTTTGGGGGCCCCTCACTTGGTATTCTAGATGCTGCTGCTTTGGGTCACAGATTAAAAAAATCTCGTGGAGGTGAAATGACTTGGGATTCCTAAACAAAGGCTGATGGCACTGAGATGCCACCAGTGCGCCAGGCACTGTTCTAGGCTCAGGAGCACAGCAAAGACAAGGCAGGCAGGGCCTTCGCCCTTCTAGTGCTTATGTTCAGTGGGGTAAAGGCAACAAGTAAACGCATGAGATGCTTTCAGATGGTGGTGAGTGCTGTAAGGTAGTAATGAGCTCAGTGAGGGAAAGAGCTCCCTTCCAGGGGGTGGCCAGGCGAGGCCTCTTTAAGGAAGTGACGGTTGAGCTGAGAACAAAGGCCGAGGGGCAGCCGGGAAAAGAGCAGTCACAAGGGCCCTGAGATGACAGTGAGCCGGGCCCAGCCAGGCAATAAGGGCAGAGGCTGGGGTGTAGACAGAGGGCAGAGATTATAAAACGCAGCAGGACAGGTGGGAGATGGGCAGGTTAGGTCTCACCCCGCAGCGGCCTCCACGTTGTCTCTCATTCCCCCGTGTCACAGATCTCAAATTTACCCAAAGGGCTGCATGCAGAAGTCGCGGAAAACGGCGAGAACTTCTCTGTTGGGCAGAGGCAGTTGCTCTGCATCGCCCGAGCTCTCCTCCGCAACTCCAAGGTGAGACTGCCGCCACGGAGTGGCCACGAGAGCCACGGATGACGCGTGGCACGGGGAACTGCATTAGCACGGGACGGTGGGCACCGCGCGGCGGGTCTTCTCGAGCGAGAACACATAAGGGCACAGCCGTGGCGCTGAGCGCGCTCCGCACGCGTCTGCTGCGGGTGGGGCGTGGGAGGTGGCGAACCTCGGCCCGGGCCGTCTGGAATCCTCTACACCTAGGGCGAAGTGGTCCGCCGCTAGAACCAAATTACGACGCTCTTTTCCCAGAAAGAGGCAAAAGGTTAGAGCCTTGTCGATTTAAAAATTGCCTGCTGTATACGCTTCTTCAAGCTTGGTGGCAGGACTCCTTTGGATCTTTGTTAGAATTGGGAATCGGATGACGGATGATCCAGGCAAAAACGGCGTATTTTAAAATATTTGACGTAACTGTTTCTAGAAGTTTTCCACATATTTTGTCCGTCATTTCAGGTATTTGAGTACCTGGGGTAGCCAGGCTCAAACCTGCTCTCTCACAAGTAATGCAGCACCCCCCCCCACTTACACACGCGTGTGTACACCTCATACTCACACGCGTAGACACGCATGCACGTAGGTGTGCACGTGCGCGTGCACCGCCCATCGTAATTGACTGACGATAAATGCCAGAAATATTGGTGCGGACTGTTGGGGCTGTGGGAAAAGGGCTCCGTGGGGCCGAAATGGAGGAGAAGGTTTCAGAGAAGGCAGGACTTGTCCCCTGAAGAGAGAGGAGCAGGGTTTGCAGCCCGGACGGAGCACGGTCGTAGCGTCTCAGCTCCTTAGTTCAGTTCCTTAGCCACTTGGTGCCGACATCGCTTCCTCTATGTTGCTTCCCAAATTTGAACCATCACTTTACGATTTTTGTCATATCTGTGTACCATCTACACTGTGGTTAACTAATGGTACTCCTTTTTTAAAAACGGCCTCATCCTGAACAGTAACATTTGTAAAATCATACTTTCTGTGCTAGTGACAGTGTTCTAATGCATATTTTTAATGAAATAAATACAAAATGTCAAGCTAAAAAGAATATTTATCCATACACTGGATAAAGCATCTTGTGTGCCTCTCAAGGTGTGTGCCCACCCCCTTTGGAGAACATGGTTCTACTTTAATTCAGGCAATTAATAAAGTAAGAAGTTGCCACTGGGCCATTTTCATTTCCCAGAATTTAGTTCTCTGGTCACTGAGAGACACTTAGGTCTTGGCTGTCACTGAGAGACAGCTAGGTCTTGGCTGAGACCTGCATTATCTTCCTGATGTAATGGATAACTAAGGTTCAGAGTGGCCTTTGAACTCAGCCCAATTCTCTCATTTTCCAGCCAAGGAAATGGAGGGCGGGAGAGGAAGCGACTTGATGAATTAGCAGTGGAAACAGGACTAGATCCAGGCCTCTGGGGCCCAAAGAGGCTGCCTTCACCCTTGCTTTGTGTCCACCAGATCATCCTTATTGATGAAGCCACAGCCTCCATCGACATGGAGACCGATGCCCTGATCCAGCGCACAATCCGCAAAGCTTTCCACGGATGCACGCTGCTGGTCATCGCCCATCGCATCACCACTGTGCTGAACTGTGACCGCATCCTGGTCATGGACAACGGGAAGGTGAAAGCTGTGTCCCTGGGCTGGGGGCGGGGAGGGGATGGATGGACGCTCAGCCGCTGCCATAGGAGGCCGTTGAACCCTCCTAGACTGAGCTCAGCTGTGTCCGGCCCCGCCTCTCCTTTCTCCACCTTCCAGGTGGTGGAGTTTGACAGCCCCGAGGTCCTGCAGAAGCAGCCCGGGTCACTGTTCGCAGCCCTGCTGGCCAGAGCCGGCTCTTCGCTGAGCTGAGGAGAAGTGAGACTCCGTGGAGGGGCGGCCAAGCTCAGAGGCTCATCACGACGCAGCGTTGAGGTCTTGCAGCCCGTGCCCTCTTGTCTGGAGATGGCATCTGCTCCTGGCAGCAGGGCTGGCCTGGGGTGAGGGGCGCTGGGAGGGAAAATGAGATTGGGGGGAAAAACCTGGAATAGGCCATTCTGTGGCTTCTAAAACCTTAGAACCCCAGCACTGTTTGAGACCACAGGGTCCAATGATCACATGTCTCCTTTTAACTTATACGGTACACAATTTCATAATATCGTAACAGCTTATTATAGTATTCTGATCTGTGTTAGAAGTATTGCAAATGATGTGTTGATTTTATAAAAAATAAAATTAAGAAAAAGTCACATTCTTTGTTTTGCTTTCTGTGTTGGCTAGTACTTGCTCACTTGCAAGGAACAGAGATTCCCTCAGACTGACTTCTGGAAAACAGGACTTTCTTGGCTCATATACTAGAAAGGTCCAGAAAAAGTCCTGGGTTGCGTACCGGTATTGAAAGGCTGTTTGTCTTGAGGTCTCTGTCTCTCTTCTCTCAGCTCTACTTCTCTTTGTTCTGGCTTCACTTTTTGGCTTTGGCCTCATGGTGGCAATATGGTGCCAGTAGCTCCAGGCTCACGTCCTACCTGCTTGGTGCTCCCAGGTGTTCTCGCCTCAGTGATTCCAGTGAAAGTTCCAGTGCTAAATCTCACGGGGGCAGTTTGGGTCATGAGCCTATCCCTGACCAATCACATGCTAGGCTGTTGGAATACAGTGATTTGCCAGGCCCAAGTCACACGTCCATACCTGGGCCTGGGGATGGGGTCAGCTGCCCTGAATCAAACAGACTGAGAATAGAGGGGATTTTTTCTCCAAAATAAAATCGGGATGCTCTTACTACATAAAGGAGGAATCGAATAGATCCTGGCCAGGCCCAGAATAGCTGTCTGCTATGTTTGTTTACTGATTAGGAGCAATAGTTAATTTGTAACAAATGCCAACTGAAAATAAGATCATTTGTTCTCTTTCTCTCTCTCATTCGTGCTCTCCCCCCCATATGTGACTGTAGATACATAGATAGGAAAAGTAATTTTCAATTTACTTATAGGGAGACCTCATTATTGACGGGAAATATGTTTCAAAATACTTTCCTTTTGTTTTCAGATTATGGTGTCTGATTTTCCCAAAATGCTGTAAGAAAAATCAGTTCAGTAAGCCATTACTTCTTACTGTGTTTCTTGTACTTGGGTGGGTGCTAGCTGGGGATGGAATGATGTCCCTGTCCTCACGGGATTTGGAATACCATGAGAGCAAGTAAACAGTAAAACAGCAAACAGTAAAACAGGCGGTTCCAGAACAGAGCAGGGGGCCAGGACAGAGTGCAGGCCACGTGGGCAGTCAGAGCAGGCTTCCTGGTGAAAGGAGGAAAACTGAACAAACGTTTACTCAGATGAAGGAGATTGAGGCAAGAAAGAACGTTCAAGGGGAGAGAACAGCAAACAAATCCCTGTGGGAACGAACTAGGACAGGGGCGGATACAATCCCCAGACCAGAGAACTCCCACGCCTGGGAGCTAGAACCTTCTACTCTCTCCCTAGGGTTCTCTAGTGGCACCTGCTTCTCCTTCTAGGGCATTTCTCTCTCTTAAAAATCCCTTGCCCCCAATCCTTGCCTTTTTTCTGGAGGGGGGCCCTGAAGAGTACCTGGGAGCCCCACCGGCCACCATCCCGTCACGGCTCTGCAGGGTCACAGCTGCTCATTGGCAAACTGAAGGTGACTCTACTGCCCTGCCCGCCCCGTCCCAGGGCTGCCGTGGGCGAGCGGGCTCCACAGGCCGCGCGCTGCCCCGCACGGCGCTCTGCCCACGCGTCCCTCCCGGGCCGGGCGCGGCTGCCGCGTTTTCCCCGGGCCGACCAGCAGATGGCAGCCTCCGCCCAAAAATGCGGGGAGGGCCCCGCCGCCTCCCGCTCCGGCAGGATCGCGGAGCATCCGCAGCTGAAAGCCCCGCCCTCCGGAGTCAAGGAATGGGAAAAAGGGCCCATTTCGACTCCATCTACCGGCCGCATCCCACCGGCCCCTTCCCCAACTCTAGCACCGAGTTTGAGAACCACTGGCTCCGAGCCGCAGGAAAGCAGAATTTTTAGTTGTTAAAACAATGTTGGTATTATTTTATTCCTTAAGCTGAGCGGTGGGTGTATGAAGTTTTGTGTTTTTAATGATCCTTTATACCTCTTTGGGTTTCAGAAATATTTTATAATAAAAATTTTAAAAATCGATATTTGATATTTCAAATATAATACAAAAATAATTGTGATGAGAGAATGCAGGACTTGCTTGCACTTCTTTATGTTTATTTAATGGCTTGCCATTATTACCATTTCCAATTCCATACCAGTGGAGAGGGGACCGTGGTACTGTCGGTGCCTAGGGCTTCTACAGGCCGAGTCTGTGCCACAGCTGGAGTGATGTGGTCCCAGCGCCAGCAGCCGAGGGACCGACAGAAGGAGGCAGCAGTCCCACTGGCCTCCAGCTCTGGACACTCCATTTTAAGAGAAACTCTGCTTAAATGGGGGGTCTTTAAAGAACGACCACTGTGGTGGCCTGAACGCTGGGTTGTGAGAGGGACCAGAAGGAAGAGGGGAGGGCTCAGACTTCACTCTTCATGGTCCTGGAGGGCTCTTCTAGACGTGGCCCCAGAGGGCAGCCCCAGCCCTCTGGCCACTGGGAGGGCCCCTCGAGGGAGGGGCTGCCTGGAGGGGAGGGGTTCTCCATGGCTGGGAGCATCGCTAACTCGGAAAGCTCTGCCTTGTGTAGGGTGAGGCGCACTGTTCTTATCCCCAGGCTGGGAGGGGTTCTGCAGGCGGCTCTCTGGGGACCAGGACTCTGGAATGCAGTTATGGAAATAATAATGCCTACAGCAGAGGCTCTCAAAGTGAACGAGTCTCCAAATTGCCTGGGAAGCCGAAGCCCGCATTGCCGGGCCCGCGCCCCCATTCTTCCTGACCCTGCGGGTCTGGGGTGGAGCTTGAGAACCGGCTTTCTAACAAGTTCCCCGTGTTGCTGATGCTGCTGGTCCCAGGAGGTTAGCCAAGATCACTCTGCCCCATACGATCTAGACAGGAAGGGCCCAACCCCGTTTTAATGTTCCCTGAAGTTGCGCTCATCTCCAGGGTGCTTTTATTTTTATGACCTCTTTTGCTCAGACTTCCTGAGCGTCTCGCTAGACCACGCACACTCTGCTTTGCTCCAGCACATTGGCCTGGAAGGGGATTCAGCACGTTCCCTTATTTCCTCCGTACGCGTAACTGACTTTAATGACGTTTGGGGCCGAACGAGGGGTTTCTGTCCCAGCAACGCAACAGCTTCCAGTTGAGTATCAAACTCCTGCCTTCGTAAGTAGCCCCTGTCCATTTCCGCCCCCAGTCTCCATCCGGCTTCCTCTGGATTCTCCCTGTCCCCACCTCCCAATTTTTGAACTCGTTTGATGCAGAGCAGTTTAGTTCTTGCTTTTGATGCCTTTCCCTGCCAAGCAAGTCGTCAGGGTCTCACAGTCCGCCCCACAAGACTTCTCAAGGCAGTTCTCTAAATAAAAATGGTTTCCACCCCACGAGACACTCTGGTGCCAACTGTTAAGATTGCAAAATTTCACCCCATTATCCTAAATGTCCCTATTCTATCCCCAGTCTCATTTAGATAATTCTATGGAATCCAACTGCGTCAGAGTCAGAAGCAACTTTAGAGATCGTCAGTCCATATGTTTTTAGCCTGTGGTCCATGGACCTCTTGCTTAGATTCAGGGCATCTGTGAATTTGGATGGGAAAAAAATTACATTTTTATTTTTACTAACTGAAATTTAACATTTCCCTTGATTACAAATGAGGCAACAAGCTATGTAGTATTAGCAATACCTGTGACTTTGTCACCAATAGAAATCAGATATTCTCGAATCTCATTTCAATTGTTTTAGGTATCTCAAAATACCACTTACATGCATCAATGCTTTGAAATTATTGTGGTCATGAGACTTCTGCTAGATCATGTTATTTCTAGTGCATCCATATAGAAGCATATATCTTATGATATTCAACTTTTTAAATACATGTTATGATAACCGCATTTCCACATAATTGGTTATCTTTGTGGTCCTCTGTGTTTCATGCATTAGAAAACCTTTTTCTGAGCGTACACTAGAGTGCCACAGAGGTCCATGGCACAAAAACAGTCTAAGGGCCCTCATCTAATCCAGCTCTTTGATTTTATGGAGCAGCGGTCCCCAACATTTTTGGCACCAAGGACCTGTTTCACAGAAGACAATTTTTCTGTGGCCCGGTGGGGTGGGCTGGGTGGGGGGAGTGGGGAAGGGGGAGCTCAGGCGGTGACGCGAGCGATGGGGAGCGGCCGTAAGTACAGACGAAGCTTCTCTGGCTCACCCGCCGCCCTCTCGTGCTGTGTGGCCTGGTTCCTAGCGGCCACGGAGCAGTGCCTGTCCGCAGCCCGGGAGTGGGGAACCGCAGTTACAGAGGACACATGAGTCCTGGGCAAAGGAGATGTCTTGCTCACAACCACACCGCTGGCTTTTAACAGGCTGGCTTAGAACTGGAATCTAAAATAGGGGAGGGAAGAGAGTGAGAGGGAAGGCAGGCAAGCAGTAAGGGCTGGGGATAAAGGCCTCACCCCAAAAGCAGGCGAGCACGGTGTGCTTGCAGCAGCGGCCGATGGCTAGGAGGATGGATGTGTGGCCCTCCACGGAAATTCTGTCTCTGGTACCCGGCCTCCCTTATGCAGTTCCTGCCACACACTGCAGCAACTCTGAGTCGTATTAGGGCAAAACTGTCTCATTAGAGCCAAGAGGACTTTAATTTCCTGACTTAATAGCTGTGTTCTTTGCCAAATCCTTGGTTGCCAAATGCTTCGTGGTCTGCACTGTACCCTAGAGAGAAACTTCTGTTCCAATATAGGGTCTCCATCCCACTTGGTGGCCTTCGCTGAAATGCTCCCCGCTGCCTTCTCCCCACACTCATAAATATACTTCAGCCTTCTGGGTGTGCCTGTGCACGATTTAGAGCGTACAAAGCACTTCCACGGACATCATTTCACATAAATGCACACCATAAGATTGTGTATAGGTGCTGGGGATGGGGAGATTTTGCTCCGAGCTCCTTGACAGTTAATGCGGAGAAGGAAACAGGTGTGTTACAAGATTGTTACGACCCAATCATTTAAAGAAAAAGAGTGGTTGTTCCTCAATTGCATGGTTTTCCTGATCCTGAGAGTGGAGAGCAATTGTTCACACGGTGAGGTGTGGCTCAGCTCTCTGGGCCGAGGCACGTGCTCGGGTCTTTAAGCCGTCAGTGGTAGCACTGAGGCCAGAACCCACATTTTCTGCCTCTGAAATCTTTTTGATTTTTATTACAGGGCTTGTTCTTTAATTGTTACATGCACGTATTTCTGGTGCTCTAATCTTATTATTGCTTTACTTCCACTTACTTCTTCCGCTTACTGTTTTAAAAGTCCAGTCAAATTCTAAATTACTTTCCAAAGTCGTGTGGCGTCAGCTTTGTTTGGTTTTCCACCTGTATCTCTCTCCTTAGTTCACTAGGCAAACAAACAAAATGAGAAACCCAAACCCCGTCTTTTAGCAGATACTTTGGTGTACTTTCCAACAGACAGATTCAAACAGCAACTCTCATTTCTCATGAGATCCTGCTAACTTTTAAATTATTATTCACAAACAATAGCTACGGCTTATTGTTTACTATGTTTAAGGCACTGTGTTTAGTCACTTCACTTAGATTATCTAGTTTAAGCCTCAATTGATTTACAATACTTTGAGGTTAGTGTTCTCATTTTGCAGTTGGAGAAATTGAAATTTAGAGACTTCAAAGTCACATCTGATTCCAGAGTTCCTACTCTTTGCCGCTACATGCTTTGGTTCTATGCAATTCCTCACACTGATTTCTGAGTGTTTCCTGTGGCCTTTGGGCTGGTATCTCTCTGTCTTTGTCTCTGTGTCTCTGTCTGCCTCTGTCTCTCTCTATGTATACAAACACACACACACATATATATATACACGCACACACATTTTTTTGAGATTTTAGATAGAGCTTCACTTTAGAATAAAGACCTCATGGAACCTCATGGCTGGGAAAATTCTCTTTCCCACTGAGCATTAATTTCCACTTGCCACCAAGAACCTCCACAGGTATTTGGGCACAGAGACTCAATATATGCATTTATGGTGATTTACAAATGATGTATAGCATATACATGTGTTGGGGCTCAGGAAATGACATCCCAGAATGTGGCGCTTTGGCATGCTGGTACTGTGAACCAAAGGAGTTTGGAGGAACTCAGGAGCAGCCTTGGAGGCAAGTTCTCTTTGACTTTCTCTTTCCCTCCCGTCTTTCACCCTTCTTCTTGCCTAAAGTCAGTCATAGAAACCAGAATTCCTCTTCCCCAAGGTGGGTCATAGAAACCCTCCCCCAAACCAAGTCATAAAACCTAAAAAGATTACTCTGATTTCCCCATTCCTTTCTGTGCAGGAGCTGACCATACAGAATTCTCCCCGCCTTGTCTAATAGCGAGTCATAAGACCCTCGTTCCAGGGGGTCCTGCCCTACACCTGGGAGGAGGGTGTCAAGTAGAGAATCATGAAGTTCATAAATTTGGAAAGGAGAGCTTTATTTCTTATAAAGGGCTGCAGCCTGCTGGCGTCCATCTCGCAGGCTGGAAGCTTAGCCTCAGGTGGAAGCTGAGATCAAGCGCTTGCAGGGTAGGGAGGGTGAGATGGGGTTTATGCTGAATGGGTTAGCTAAGCAGACATGTTCAACAGGCTACAGGAGGAGCCATGAATACTCTCAAAGTGGTGGCGCACACATGTGTAGTGGGCCAACGTGTGCAACCTGTGGCCCATGTTCTCTCTGGGGCAGAGACTTAACACCTAAATGCATCACAGTTAGGCCCTGCGCATCACCAGGACAAAAAGTCCCTCTGTGCATGGCCTCCAAGACTGGCCAGAATCACTTCATGGCTGGTGGTCTCTTCTCAGGAGGGAAGGCTGGTTGGTTGCTATGTCAAAACCGCAAAAGAGAGGGGCGGTCATGAGGATGGCTGGACTCAGCTGTGCAGCAAGTCTTTCCAGGGCTGGTGTCTATTTAGCCTTCGGGAAATATCGTGTGTCCGACCTCTCATCTTGTCACGGCTGGGAGCTTGGTTTTTAAGGTTTCTCTAGGGTCCCCTTGGTCAAGAGGGAGACCTGTTCAGTTGGTTGGGGGACTTGGGATTTTATTTATTTATTTTTTGTTTTTTTATTTTTTTATTTCAGCATATCATGGGGGTACAAATGTTCAGGTTAAATGTATTGCCTTTGCCGCGCCCGAGTCAGAGCTTCAAGTGTCCATCCCCCAGACGGCGTGCACCGCACCCATTAGGTGTGAACATACCCGTCCTCCCCCACCTGCCCGACGCCTGATAAATGTTACTACTATATGTGCACTTAGGTGTTGGTCAGGGGGTTTATTTTTATTCCTCAAAGGAGTACTCCCCAGAGAGGCCGGGAAGAGCCTGGACAGACAGGCCGCGCTGTGCCCCGCCTCAGCCTGCTACCATCACACGGCTGCCATTCCGTCCAGCCCCATTTCTGCAGCCCCGTCCATTCTTCATGGAATCCAGGCATAAGAATGCGCAGTTTCCCTTGAGTCCGGGCATTCAATTCTGAAGGCTCTCGTGTCACGTAAGACTTTGATTACTGTATTTGTCACGCTTTGCTCCTGCAATCTGTCTTTCGCTGTACAAGCGTCTGCTGGGACCCGTGTCACCAGTGAGGAAAGTCAGTCACACCTGCCCCCCCCCATATAGATCACCGCAACGATCTATTTGTACACAAAATAGGATTTTTTAAAGGACAAGGAAAAATGTAGAAAAAAATTCTGTTTTTTTCTTCCTGTATTCTGAGGGATTCTGGCGCCCAGCTCCCTGCAGGGTGGTGCAGCAAGCTGGGCTCATCTCCCCGAGGTGGCTGAGTCTATGCACCGTCCGGAATGGGAGCTTCTCTATTCCTTTGCTCAGGACCCCCGGGCGGAGACTCTGTCCCCGACAGGCCCGCAGCCTCCGCCGCAGCGCCGCATCCCGTCGAGGGGGACCCGCTGCTGCCCAGCGTCCTCCTGCCGGAGCTCGCGGCGCCGGTGTCCGCGGCTGTCACGAGCTCGCGCTGTGTCCGAGCCCGGGGCGGTGTGACGTTAAGTGACAGCGGGAACTTTGCGATGCCGGAGGGCTCCGCAAATGCCAAGGACACTGTTAGCGACGCTCTGCGTCCGTGGGGGCGGGGACGGGGCAGATCAACGGGACGCGCC
This sequence comes from Indri indri, assembly GCA_004363605.1. Classification (NCBI taxonomy): domain Eukaryota; kingdom Metazoa; phylum Chordata; class Mammalia; order Primates; family Indriidae; genus Indri; species Indri indri. The sequence continues at coordinate 29,605 of RJWJ010018956.1, forward strand.
AGACACGCGTAAAGAAAACCGCTGTTGGTCAGCCCTCTCCAGGCCGGGACCCTCCCCAAGGCCGGCGTCCCCGCGCCACACCTGTCCGCCGCCCCGGCACCGGGGGACCAGGCCCCGGGGCGGCGCAGACGCGGGGGCAGCGGCAGCGGCGGGACAGGCCGGGCGAGCGAGCACCGGGCGGCTTCAGGTGCCACAGCGGTTCGTGTGACACCGCGAGTCGGGCGGATGGAGGTCTTCTGAGATGGCTAAACACTCCTTAAAATGAATCGAGATTTGTTGCTTCTGAATCTAGAGATTTTTCTCCCTCGCAGCCCACCCACCGAGCGCCGCCGACTCCTGCTCATCCCGAGACGAGACCGGCACCTGCTCCGGGCGAGGCGCCACAGGGACCCGAGGGGTCAGTAAGGACGTGAGCTCCGGAGTCTGCGGGTTCGAAGCGTGCTAAACGGAACTTCCACACGCAAGAGCCGCTGCTCAAACCGCCCTTTGATTTCGGTTGAGTGAACGGGGGATGAATGAATGAGATTTCCTCCTATTTGGAGACTGGATTCCCCTCCCCTGCTCTCACCCCAGCCTTGCTTCACCTTTGCAGGAACCCAGAGGAGGAAACGGGGTGCATTCTCAGAGGCAGGCGCCTGGAACTGGGGGTCAGGAAACTCGGGTACTGGTCTCAGCTCCAAGCCAGCCATGGAAAGCCTTCTGTTCCTCGGTCTCCTTGTCTGTAGAGTGGACGTCGAAGGCAGGATTCTCTCCCTCTCTTCTGCAAAGATGCGTGGTGGGCGACAGGCCAGGGCAGGGCTGGCCATGCGAGCACCGTGCGTGGGCTCTGTCACTGGAGGAGCCAGGCTGTGCCACAGGCCCATGGTGGGGGGGGGGGCAGTGCCCTTTAATATGGGCAGAGGGAATGTTGGCCCCCAGAGTTCCCCCCTCGGGTGTGATGGGAGCGGCAGTTGAACGGGGCAGTTGGAGAGGAGGGCTCCGGGCAGGCGGACAAGAGAAGCTGAACCTGCGGGCTGTGGGAGAAGGAGGCCCAGGCCACGCAGGCAGCGCGCGCCACGCTCCAAGCCCTGTGACTTCTGACCCCTCCTCCTCGCCCTCTTGTCCTTAGGATGCGAGCATTTCCTGCCCAGGTAAAGTTCCTCCCCACAGCCATTAGCAGCCACCATTTAGTCTGAGCGCCCTTGTCTCCCATCCCCCGGACATGCGGTGGGGGTGGCTGCCATGTGGGAGGATGTGGGGACCCGAGGGCTCCCAGAGGGCTGGGGAAGCCTCGCACTTCCGTTGTTGGAGCCCCCTGATATCGTAAAAAAAAA